>VUQR01015709.1:6839-22811 GCA_015108515.1 Hemichromis elongatus | reverse complement strand
CCCTTATTAATTTTTTTTTTTTTTTACTTTTAAAAACGTATTTGCATATGCAAGCACCACAAAAAAGTGTATTCTCTTTTAATTGCTTATAATAATTGGAAGATTATTGCATATAAATGGGTTTTAGTGTTACAACATGAATGCATAGGGAGCATAAAAAAGCAGCAGTTAGTGGATAAAGCTCTGTGTGCATAATTGCAAGAGTCAGGCCAGAGGGAGGGGTAAATGTTACGTTTGCAGTGAGCTTGGCCATCCTTTTGCTCCACCCTTGACCATCACATACAGCCAAAGTGATGTAGATCTTGCATAGAAGTCAGATATGAGGTGTGAAAAAGGGAGATTAAGAGCTTCCAAAGTGTGAAAACCTCCCATAGGTTAATTGGTCTTAATGCTACTAACCTGCTGCAGCAAAGGGTTTGGAAAAAAACCCTCACCTGTTCAGCTAATTCTCAGCTTTGTATGAGTCGAGGTTTATCTCACTGGGCCATGATTTAGACACTCAGTGACATCACAGATGACATTAAATTATTAACAATTGTTATTACAATTTGGTATTTCTTCCTTCTAAAGTTCATCTCTTGAAAAGACAAAATCAGTGCATGGCTCACATATGAAATTGACTGAGTGAGAAAGCGATCCTTTATAAACGACACGTCTTCCAGTAGATCAGATTAAAGCAATGAAGGTGAAGATTAAGAAAAAAAAAGTGATAAATCTTAATTTCACCATTTTATTCCAGTCATGTCATCTCTTTGTCTCAAAGTCTTAATCATGATTGTCAAATAAAAGCTACGAGGCTTCATTTTGGAGACATCACAAATAAAGAACAAAAGTGATTCACAACCTCTTCTGCTACCGACAATATCCCAGAAACTTAACTGGATTGATGCTACACTCTTTAAATTAAAAAGTCCCCCTTTAATTTCTGAGAACTGTGGATTTAAAGCATTCAAACATGTGCACATACATTAGGGAAGCATTTGTAGAATGTCGTTTCAGACACTGTGGGCATATTTTTGGATCATAATTACTGATTCGTATCTTTTTCACCTCTGATCACTTTACCGTTAAGGCAAGAAAGAGATTTCCATTTGATTATGAGCGCCATCCTTGGCTGGACCAGATTATATTTCTAAAAAACACATTAGTGGTTAGGCCTCGGATCAGCTGTGCATCCATCTGCTAACCTGATTATTTCAGTTCTACTTTACTCTCTCGGCCCAGTCATGAAGCTGCTCATAACCTTCTTTTAATCAGAATCACCACTCCCTCTGAAAAAAATTGAAATATTTTAATGAAATTTAAAAAACACTAAGAGAACCAAAGCATCTCCATTTTATTTTGTCTTTTTAATAATTACTGTCAGGCAAAACCCATATGACCATTACATTTATGACAGGTATTCTTACAGTACACAACAGAACTCAATGGGATCAGAGCCGGTAGCTTGGCCACACCTGACCGCTAAAAAGTAAGACATTCATCGTCATTAGATTGTTCCGACTGTCACAGAGTTCACAAATGTATTTTGCATTTGACTCGTATCAAACACAACAGTTTTTCTTGATAACCTAGCAAAATCTAAAGACCTCGATAAAAACAGCAGAGTAGAAAAAAATAAAATAAAAAACACAACAGAAACAAACAAAACACATTGTATATAACAAGCAGAACAATTCCTGATTTTCTTAAATTTCCTGTCAAGATGCGAGATGTACAATATATTGCTTTCAGGTGCTCAACTCAAAATGGATAGCCCCCCCCCCATCAAAAAAGAAAGAAACAAAGAAAAAGAAACCAGACATTCATTGGTATCTACCCTTTAACTCGCGTCCTGTCTCCGGCAGGATAAGAGGTGTGACGTGTCCTACCCAGGCTCAGACCGGTCTAACTGCAGGAGGAGTGTCTGAAACTCGTGCCTTTTGCTTCTTTTCATGAAATAGAGCGACTACAAAATAAACTAAAAACAAAAACTATTCGTGTTCACTGAGAGCCTTGAGCCTAAGACACAGTATCCAGTCACAGCAGTACATCTGAGGGAGAGGACATGATGAGATACAAATGACACAGGGGTGAGTATTAAAAGTTTCCATAAATGACGTTCCACGATAATTAAAAAAGCTGAGCAGAAGGCAACACGGAGCGTGGACCCTCAGTGCGCTCGCTGGTAACGTTAAAAATATGTCGCTTCTTGTAAAACTCAGTGGTCAAACGCACGGTTACGTGTAAAAATGCACATCGTCAACAGTACCGTGACCAAACGCTCCATAGTCCAGAATCCGTGTTGCCTTTTTAATGTAAAATGCTGTCTCGGGGAGAGCGCCTGGTTGTTCCCAGACTCAACAGACATGAGCCTGATTGTTGTTGTTCAGCAGGACAGAGTCCGACCTGCTCCCACAGTCTTCAGGCCAGGAATCAATACGCTGGTCCTACAGGCTGAGAAACCCGGGGCTTCGTTTACGAAAAGGTTTTCCTACCGAGTCAAAGTCTGACGTAAACCCAGAGCTTTATGTTCTACTAGCTATGGCAACATTACTCACCACTATCATACTTCTTATCTGGATTGTGCTGCTAAAATGAAATGACATCTGGGAAAGAGTCAAAGAACCTTTTCATGAATGCAGCCCTAAGTTTCCACACACAGGTCATCATCACAGCGAGAGGTATCTAAGCAGACCTCTGGGTATAGAAGAGAATATAGGCCTGAGTGTTGCACACTTCCTCCACACTGCAAACTTTCATCTCAGAGTCATTACAGTGGACCCAGAAACCTGAGGAGAGCAAATACACATTAAAAAAATGTTTTAAAAAAGCCCACAGCAGAACATTTGCACCTTAAATAAAATCACAGGATGCTGTGCGCTTTTCCTCACCTCCTTCTGTATTGTAGCAGTATGCGGTGTAGTGCCCTGAGCCGAAGCCTTTACCGTGATGCATAACTACAGCGGACAGATCGTAGGTGTAGCCTCCTCTGTGGACAGAGTGACCTGAGCCTGTGCAGCAGTATGGTTTGATGTTCAGAACCTGGTCAAAGGCCACATGGACGCCGATTTTCTCCCTGTGGTTCCGCCCCGACCATCTGCCGTACAACAGGCGCTAGTTAGTGTTGCTACACTTCACAAGCCTCGTCTCACAAAAAAATAAATAAAGGTTGAGCACCCCGAATTCACAACAACAACAACAACACAAACAGAAAAAAAACAAGATCAAACCTACAGGAAATCCTGAAATTTCTTTAAGGCTCAGCCTTCACAAAAACTTGCCTGAAGCGTTTGAGGTGCAGCCGGAGAACCTGAGGTAAACGGTAGATCAGAAGCTGCTTACATGCTTCTGACAGAACTAAGGGTTTGTGGGATGATTTCCGTCTTCTTTCTGAAACCATGAAACAAGGAGATGACAAGTTACTGATGCGAGGCTTTGTTTCCGCAGCACAAATGACGCTTTCTTACAAAATCTCAGGCTTTGCGAAACTGTTGTGTGGCTCTCTCAAAGGCTGCCAGCCTAGTTTTTAAGTCACTGCCTCCGCCGGAGCTGCCAGCAGGAGATTAAAGAGCTTCTTAGACAATGAATAAATAAATAACACCGTTGGCTTCATTAATCTGTTGAAAGCATTCAGTCATTAAGGTAAAGGTCACTTTACACATTAAATGTTCCTCACAGATGCACCCACAGTTCTACAGTGTACTATGTACATGTACCATGGGTGAAATCTGACAAGACATTACCTGACAAATCATACTTGAGGTTAGTGTTTACACTTAACTGATGTTTATTTGATGATTATAAAGGGGATTGTCTGATGTGGGACCACAACACTTTGCACTTCAGTAAACACAGCAGCTTTTACCTCACCTCTCTGAAATGAATTACCTGGCTTTTTTCTGGTAGAGGGGTGACCAGTTGTTCTGTTTACTTAGAAGAAGAAATGCCTACTTTAGTAGGATCAACGCAGAAAAACAGAAGGCGGCCAGATCTCCCAGTTTTACACTGGGACTGAATGCAGTTTACATTTTGGGTTGTATGCGAAGCCGGCACCACGAAATACGTCTCAAAACCCCCACGTGAGCATGTGATGTGATTTGTTCGTGTCAGGCGATTGTGTGCGAGAGTGATGTCCGTAA
Organism: Hemichromis elongatus; assembly: GCA_015108515.1. Taxonomy (NCBI): domain Eukaryota; kingdom Metazoa; phylum Chordata; class Actinopteri; order Cichliformes; family Cichlidae; genus Hemichromis; species Hemichromis elongatus. Next base: position 18,690 of record VUQR01015709.1, on the reverse strand, counting down.
AGTTTCAGGCAATTTGTATGCACAGAAATTGTGAGTACTTGGTCAGTATTCATTTAGTATTTATTCAAATGAAGATGTGCGCATTTGTAAAATAGTTTTACGTGTGGTAAAATCGCTTTGAATCTGTGTATCGATTGAAACATGTTTGTGAGTCCTCAAACGTTACACACAAAAATAACTGCACACATCTTAGTTTATGCATTTAGATCACAACGAATGCACGTGTAACACTTTGGAGACGAACTTCTTCTTTTATCTGAGAACGTCAGGAAACACGTGCATGGGATCGTAATCCTGTGTCTAATCCCCTTCATTAATGTGACAGCGCGCATGTTACTATTGTGAGTCTAATGAGAATGAAATGACGGCTTTTAATTAGTCGTGACACCGGAGTGCATTTAGTCAAGACGACGGATTACGATGACGTCAGATTAACAGGAAAATGTTCTGTACGCTTCGTTTTTATTTTATTTATTCGTAGAAATACCTCGTGAAAAAAACTGCATCAACTTTTAAAGAAAACGCAGGGTCTGGAGTCAAAATGAATAAATCACGAAGGGAAATCTCATTAAAAATGAATTCTTATTAGAATCCAAATTGACACTCATACTGTGAACTCGAGTGTGTAGTCCACTCTCCACGTGTCTTTCTGATGAATCAAGAGAATAATTGCTAATTGATACCTCCTGTGTGTTTTCAGTCAGTCCTTGTCGGATCGTCTGCGTTGTTTCCATGCCATGTTTCCAGGTTTTCATATATTGTGTGTTTAGAGTTTCTCTTGTTTGTTTTTCTATTTACCAGAGTTTTTCATGGGCCGCGTTTCCCTTTAGGTTATTGTTTAGTTTTGCATCGTTTTTACCCTTTTATTTTGTGCTGCTCATAATCAGTTGAGTTTGAGTTTTAGAATGTCTGCACCTGGGTCCAATCCTCGCACACAGTTTGCCTCTGCAGACTGTGACAACTAGAGCTTAAGAAGCAAAGGTTTATAATGGACATGAGTTTGGCTTGGTCTGCATTAAACTTTGTACTGACTGTTGCAGTGGTTGCAGGCGTAGATGCTGCCTTCAAGAGCCTCCATCTCTGTAAACTTGGATAGCATCTCAGTGAGGGTGCAGCTACGCTGGTAAGCCGTCGAGCTCGAGCCTTTGTCTATGCTGTGGTATCGCTCTGGAAACTCCAAAGACAAATCCCAGAATGGCTCTACTGTGTTAGACTTGTGCTTACAGGACAGGCATGTCACCTAAAACACACAGAGAAGAGGAGGAGGAACACAAGCAAGCGTGAGTGTGATGATGATTCCAAGTTTCAGCTGTAGCAAAACTCTGGAAAGTGCAAACAAATAAATAAACAATGATTTAATAAATAAAACAAAAAATATCTGCCAGCATTACAAAACAGACTATTCTCCATTCTAACTACATCCCACCACAAGTTTGTGCTCTTCATACATACAATCAACAGCCTTTTGGCTTTGGCCTGCTCTTCCAGGCAACAGCTTAACCCAACGTGTCTGCATTTTATTCTTTAATGCAGATTCATCCCTTTTTTTTTTCTTTCTACTAAACTCCAGATCTTAACTGTGATTGGTCAATCCCTGCAAAGAGAGCTGAATAGATGCAGTTATGACTTTTTTTTTTGTTTTAAGTGGATCTGTAATTTAGAATTTTACAAATTAAATCACAATTATAATTGCAGAGTGATGATTTTTTAAAATTAACATTCCCATTAATAATTTTTGGGGTGTAGCGGTTAACCGTCGCCTCTGAAACTGCTGGAAGGCTGGGGTCTTACTCTTTGATGCATGCATGTTGCGGGGGAGGCTTTTGGGTACTCCAACAGTCCAAACAGATACATGTTGGGTTAACTGGTGATTCTAAAGCAGCTATAGGTGTGACAATGAGCATGAATAGTTGTCTGTCCCTCTCTGTGTTAGACATGTGATCAGCTGGTGGCTGTACCCTGCCTCTCGCCCTATGACAACCGGGATATCTGTCATAGAGCTGGTGGATAAGAAAACGTGCAGATATTTTGTGGGCATTTTGCCTTGTTTGGGAAGAGCAGACTGCAGATGGAGTGAAAATGTGGACACCACAGAGACAATACACTACAGTGCACCATTGTAGTGTAAGTCTGGTCCTCCTCGTGCTCCACCCTAAATGATTGTGGGAATGTCGTGGCGTCACAGTTTTTGCGGGCAACCACAGACTTGGATTAACTGGAAATGGACTACTTGTCCATGGCATCTGTATCTGCAACACAGTGTATACATTTCAGCTTATATATAATTGATATTAACTGATAAGGCCCTTGGTGACTGGTATTGGCACCTAAATGGATACCTTTTACTGATGTCAGTGGCTGACGTTTATCTGATGTCTCATGTCAATTTGCTTGGCATTCAAAGTAAACTGGGGAGTAACTGAAGCATAGCTAAAGGAGCTGATCACACCTCTTCAAAACAATGACTATGGTTTAACTGTACTCAGTGCAGCATGTTTTTTCAGAAGCATCCCAGAAACAGTACTTGCTAAAAATACCACTGGGTCATTCTTTTTCCCTTTTTCATCTCGTCTTCATCTTGTAGGAAGGAAGTTAGACCCACGAGACAGCAAAGAACCTGGTCAATTTTCAAAATAAAAGACATGAAGACTAAAACCCTATCCTTTTACTTATTAATTACTATTTATTACTTATTTTAATATCAGATTTGTGTTTCCCTGGCACAAAGGGGGAATATAAATACACAGAAATAACAACAAAAGCATAACAAAACACAAAAGCCAAAGTCTTGGCATTTGCCCAGAACTGTACAACAGACATGCACACATGGAATACCCAAACAAAACAACCTACAACACACTGGACAACACTGATTGCATGTGGCTATAATTTAGGCCGACAATCACACTTTAAATACACAAAGCTAGAAGTCTCACCTGGCTGAGTAGCTGCCCATGAAAGATGGTGTTGAGAACCTTTAGCACTTGCTTGGATAGTTTCCTCTTTGTGATGGGGATGACTATCCGCCGTTTGGACCCCTCTGTGTCCAGCTCCTGCTGCACCTTGTCCAGAAGCTCACACAAGAACTCCTGGGCATCCTGCTGGTCGTATCCACGGAAAGCGGGAATGAGGTTCCACACAGAGTGCAACATGGCAAAGGGAGATACTAAAGACCACCGGCCTGACCACATGACCCTGAAAAGTGTATGTAACTCATGGCACAGAGACATCTGCTGGCGGGTGGAGCAGCGAGGAGGAGGCGAAACACTTTCCTTTTTCCCCACAGGCAAATTCCAACAGCCCGCCTTCCCCATACGTCCAAGAGGGTATTCGGCCAGCGCTGTGTTACCACTGCTGACCACACCTCCTGTCACCCCCTTCATCCCCTGGGAGTGGTTGGTCTTGGCCAGTAGCTCCTCAGTCTCACACAGGTCCAAAGTAAGAAAACACTCCCTGAATTTCTGCAGGTGGCTCAGCACTTGCAATATTGAGTTCATGTAGCACGTGTTCCCCAAGTTGCGCAGACCAGTGACCCCCGGAGCGAGTCTCCGTCGCGTGGCTGCATGCGTGGAGTAGTATCGCCTCAGTCTGGCAGCTTTGCCATTCTGAGAAGTCTTGCGGGACAGGGTTAAAAGTGAAGGCTTCTTTTGGGGGGGAGGAGGAGGAGGTAGGCGTTCTGGAGGGTCGCGAAATTTGCGTGGAATGAGTGTGATAGTTGAACGTGGCGCCTGAGTAAGAAGCCTAGCGCTCTTCCTGGGAGGAACATTGCCAAGTTCTTCCATGAGTCTCTTTTTCACCTCCTTCTTTTGTCTTCTAGCTTCCTCGAGTTTCTCTTTACGCTGATTCTGGAGCTCCTGATGCTTGCTGATCCACATCCGGAGCATCTTCCCCAGGAGTGCTTTCCTCCTGTGCCGCAAGGCCAGCTGCATGGCGGGCTGTGGCCCACTTTCCCCAAACCAGGGAGTACACTCTCCCCCGGTTGAAGAGCGCAGCGAGCGCCTACCCGGGCTCCGAACAGTAGAGAGTGCCCCTCTAAGGAGTTTGAGGTCACCCTCCGCGTTATCGTTGAGTACATAGTCTCCACAAGCAAAGCAAAAAACATCCAGCTCTCGCACCTCCATAGCCAGTGGATGGTGCGACTCCTGAAAGTGTTTGAGTGAGTGCTCCTCCATAAACCGTCCACAGGCCACATGGGAGCACTTGAGGCAGGCCCACACCGAATCGGTGGTGCTGCAGTCGACACAGTGCCATTTTTGCGGATTAAGGATCGAATGGTCTTGGCCTAGGCGAAGGCGTACCACGTGCTTACAACGATCCATCGCTCCAGATACACATGTGGCCTCAGTGATAGGACGCACGTCCTGCAGCCAAACAGCAACTCATTCTGCAGGGGGGGGGGGATAAAGCAAGATTATTGCTGACTGCACAATCCAGTGTTTTTGTTTTTCTAATGAAAAGACTGCTGTGTATAGGCAAATGTCACAAAAAGTGAAGAAGTAAGAAGATGTACTAACTGGAAAAGGAGTTTTTGTGATCAAATTCTGGACAACACATTACAACATCTGCAGAGAACTAAACGGGACAGTTCAGCCCGATCACCCATGCCCACCGTCAGCAGAAGCAGCAGCTCCAGGGAGAGTCTGAGAAACAGGGATTAAAGTTGCAATGAAAAAATAAAACAGACAAAGCAACCACTCCATCCAACAAAGACAGAGCTAAATCACACACTCCAATTCATGAAAATCAAGCATTTAGTACATTCTCAAAAATCTATTTTTACAAAAAAGGGGGACTGAAAACAAGTGACCATAAAACTTAACAAAAAGTAACATAACTAAACAACTCAGGAAGTGACTTTATTGTGGGAATCTCCTCCAGTTGTGACACTGACTGCCCTGCTTGACATTACCGTGAATAAACATGGCAACTGATATTCATCCACAAGAATCACACAATGAAAATGGACTGTTATGTTGCGCTGGTTCTTTAAGAAAATCAACATGTGGTCATTTGATGAGGGGAAATAATAAAAACTGAGCTTTCAGGCTAGGAAATTATGACATGAGTGCCTGTCTGTCCAATGAAATTATATTTTTTAACGTTAATCGATGTAGTTATGTACCTCACCAGTACCAGCGCTGTGCTACGCCACTTTCTTTTTTATCCATCTCTTTGTGTAAATGATTCACTACATTAAAAATAATAATAATGAATAAAAATAATAATGGCAGCATCAACTTTGAGGTCGCCGCAACTGTTTTTTTATTAGTTGCATGCCACGCTTTCTGCAGCACGCTGCAAGTTAACCGCCTCAACTCCTGCATGTGATATTCACAAATGTTATAATTTCTCCACTGTGTCTGTCCGTGTTTTAAAAGGATGCCTTATGGCTCAGACAGGCTGGCTCTTAACGCCATGCTAGGCTACCCCACCATCACCATGCTGAAGCCAGAACAAAGAGCAGCCAGAGAGCGACTCTCCAGGAACATCCAACAACTTTGTTGGTCCGAGACAGCCCAGCAGGCAGCAACTTAGCTGCCGCCGCTAACCGTTTTTAGCCACGGCGGCTGTGCGCAAGGTTTACACCGCTTGTCCCCCCACCTCCTCCCTCCCTTCCCTCTGCTGTGTCTCGCCTAATAACGCGCTGAGTTAAACACGGATTTATTCGCTTGGCTTCAAGCTGCTAACAATTTGCATTATCGGCTCGCCAGAGTTGCTAACGTTAGCTAAGCGGCTAACCTGTTTGTTGAGGACAATCGAAGTTAACCTCACGGCTGCTGTCGGTCGCTAACGTTAACGCTAGCAAACTGCGCCGTTAATCGTTAAAAAAAACAAAAAAAAACTACCCGGTGACATTCACCGCAGGAAGCCGGCTGTTGGAACGCGGCTCTCGGCCCTATCCGTGCCCCTCACCACATTTGCAACACCTGATAATGGTAAAGCTGGGGAACGTTACCATCGCCAGCATCCATCCGGTGTACACTCTGAGAGCTGCTTGTTGTCCTCCTCACAGATTGAACAACCCAACTCTCGATCCAAGCCCAGACCCCGCCGCTCTCATTGGACTGGGGCTGAGCGGGAGTCGGGCTCTCATTGGCGGAAGGATTGAACAACAGGCAGCAGGATGGACCGTCCGTCCGTCCACCCACAGCGGCCACATGGAACAATAACCGAGGCCGGAGTGGAAGCCGGGTCTAAGAGGACAGCCGCTACCCCTGACCCCCGGTGTCCCCGTAAAACCCCGTGCGCGCCTTGTGTCAGCTCGGTAGTGTTAATCTAGTAAAATACACCTGAGGCGCGCTCGTGTAGTGTGTGTAGCTTTAAGCGCCGCATAGGAGCCGCATCTCCTTTGGATACTGTCGTGGGGAGGGACTACTTTCAAAATGCGTCAGCGCAAATCAGTACAATTCAAGTTTAAACATAACATTTTAGAAGCTATATAAAGTCTTTTGGAGATCTTAACAATCCAACTTAAACAATCCAACTTACTATCACCCTCATATCTCTGCACATACATGTCTTTGTAATTTAATAAAGCATTTCCACTGTAACATAATTATACACGTAAACACAAGCTTCCACCTAATACTGAATCACTAATCCATCTGCATAAACCTAGGGATTGGACTGACTGTGAAATTCCCGGGCCTGTAGTCAACAATTAGTTCATTCATTCCTGTCTTTCTGATAAAGAAAACAAAGAAATGTTGATTGTTTAAAAAGAAAAATCTCTCAGCTCCTTGTGACATCATCTTTAAACGTTCAGCTAGCTTACAACTGTCATCAGATCAGTTGATGACAGTCAACAGGGCCAGTGTTCAGCTGATTAATCGGTTCATCCCTGTGTAAGCTAGCAAGAAATCAATTAATACTGTGTCTCTACTCTTAGATTAAAAAAAAAAGGACCATCACAGTATCAACGCTCAGAGACTCACTACTTGTCTTCACTGTGTCTCTTTATTACAAATGCTTTTATCCAATGCAAATGTTCTGCTAACAATAATAAAACCCCAGACTTTCAAAAAAAATTAAAAATGCCTGGGTACCAACACTGATCCATAGGACCAGAAATATACCAACATCAAAAAACACAGAGAGAAAAAAATCAGATATCTTTGCTGCAGACTCAGCGCACATTGCTTCCAGGGATTTGCAGCTTGCGCAGTTTATTGAACAACTCCAGGTACTGAGTCATGGTGTCAACACTGTCCGCTGGTGCAAAGAGTCCCTCGGGCTTGGCAGCAAACACAGATGGCAGTTCAGGGACGCTAGGGCCGAGAAAAGACTGCATAAATTCCTTCATGAGGTTCCAGCAGTCCCCAGGAACCACACAAGGGCAGTACTCCACCTGAGGAAGCAAGCCAGGAGTTAGCGCCTCGCAGGGAGCGAAAGAGAAAGGACTCAGCTCGTCTTTATTAGAGTATATATCTATCTATCTATCTATATCTATATCTCTATATATATATATATATATATATATAAACACACACACGCACGCACCTCTACTGATATTCCTCTGGCACTGGAGCTCATCGTCACCGTGCCAACTTTTATCAAGAAGTCACAGTAGCGATACCTCGAACCGCGAGACTCCACCTTGTGTCCCTTAGCATTCTGGAAGTGACTTTTCAGCTTCACCATGAGGACGTCAAAATTTGCATCTGCTATTAGGTAGGGTCCACCTTCAAACAGAGCCAAGCAGCTCAGGGGCGTTTCAGAGTTGTGCATCACATACAGGAGCTTGGAGGGCTGACCTGCAAAAGACAGACAACACTTAAAAGGTGTGAGAGGTCAGGTGAGATAAGGAAGGAAATGAAAGTTCCACAAAGTCAGAGAGGCAAGGCTGAGATTTGTGGTTGAGGTTTGGACTTCTACAGTAAAGGATAGTAGATATATTGGGCAAAGGATGTTAAAGATGGAGGAGCTGCCGGTCAGGAAGAAAAAAGGAAGACCTCAGAGGAGATTTATGCATGTGGTGATGGAAGACATGTAGATGGTTGGTGTGACAAAAGAAGCTGCAAGGGTGAGATGGAGGCAGAGGATCTGTGGTGACATCTAAAGGAAACAGCTGAAAGAGGAAGGAAAAAGACTTATATATAGATATATTACTATTGCTTATACTGATGATGATTGTTACTCCCCCACAGATAAATTCAAAAACTGTGACGAAAAAGTAGCTAAAGATGCACCGGAGGAATCAGTGGTACTGAAGAGGAAAGTAACTGTATGTCAGTGGAACTCGTAGTAACATTTCTAAGAAAGTGCATGTCAGGCTGCTTAAGCATAAGTCCCCAATAAAAGTGACTGCCTTACTGTGTTGACCTAACTACAGCCAAACTGGTAAATGGACCAGTACACCAGTACTTATATAGCTCATTTTAATGTAGCTAAGTACTCAATGCACTTTCTACTGCAAGTCTTACATTCATAAAGTGCTGTTGTTTACGCCTAAGTGTTCACACACACACACACACGGGGCAACTTGGAGGATTGGAGGAGACTGGGATATATGACCCTCTCTGCCAGCTGAACCAAATTTGTGTAACAAAAAAGTGAATTTTGATGTGTTTGTATTTGGGTTATTTGTGTTGTGTTTGCTTATATTGGTAAATTGACTGTAATCAACATATTTTGTAAAGTGGATATATATATATAGAAATAATTGGTTTTGCAAGTATCTATATTATCCTGCCTTAATTGCACCTACATTATAGTCAAACCAATCCTTACATATCCTTTATAGAACTGTGATAATATATTTGTCACAATTTCTTTTGCCCTTTTTGCCAGATCTCTCTAAAAATGTTAATGTCAGTGACACTTTTAACTGAATAAATAAGAAAGATATGAAAATTACTCTGCCAAAAACCAAGTGCAGCTTCTGCTTTGTGATATAAATGTTTTTTTTCTGATTCAAAATGACTCGATATCATTCATGGGAGATCTGTTTGACAAATTACAGGCCAACAAGTCATTTACAAAAGTGCATTTTTTTTCAGACAATCACACGAAAAGGGGGCTAAAAATACTCTGCTGCCCCTCCTAGAGGGAATAATGATGTCAGCCTGGGTGAGTGCAATACTTCTGCGTTAATGTGATCTATAAATCTGTATTCTAAAGCTCAGAAACAAACAAATAAAAAAAATATTACTGCTGGAATTTCCCGTGGCATGGTAAGTCTCGCAGTCCACGCAGAAGCTGCCTTGCTTCACAGCGCCCAGCTGCTCCAGCTTTTTGTGCAGCATGTCCACAGTCTGCTGCACGCTCTTCCCCTCCGCCACGGGCACCTGGCACACACTGCGGGGCACAGCAAGCAGAGGACTTGAGGAACCAGCGTACACTTAGTTCTGTATAACGTTACCAGCATTGTTGAATGAGACAGAGCCACGCTCCGCGGATCAATGACAAAAAAACAAACAAAACAAAACACGCAAGATGGTTGAGGGTGGGTTAAAATTGTTTGAATGTTTAGGGGTTAAAAATGTTTAAAAACAAATGTAGCTTTAAAAACCACCTTACCAAGTAACACCCATTGATGTTTTGCCTCTCTTCACTTGTAGTACGGTGGTTGATCACTTCCGGGTTTAACAAAACGCCTTCCGGTAAAGTCAAAGAAAACAAAAGAAAAAAATATATATACATATATAAAAAATTTGTGATAATTAATGATGGTGGATATTAACACTGTTTCACAATGAAACACTCAATTCACTTTTTGTACTTCTCTTCTGAAGTGGTCGTCGAAAGCTGGATGTTACGTGAGTGCGTTGCGTCACTTCCTTCTTGCCGGACCTGCGCACGTGTTGAATTAGTGACTGTTTACAGTGTTTGGTAAAGTCTGTCCCGTAGCTCGCACATGTCCACAGAAACGTCCACACTGTGGTCACAGCTGAAGTAAAACCGCAGGGATGCCGAAAGTCAAACGGTCCAAAGGTGGAGGAGAGAAGAGCGGAGCCGCCCCAGTAGCGCTGGCCGACCAGATTCTGCAGGCGGACATTGTCCGAGCCAAAGGCCGGGTCAAGATCAGAGACACCCGGCAAGAAAGCGACGACAAGTACGTGGACGAGCGATTGTCACGGAAAATCTTACAACAAGCCCGCATTCAACAAGAGGAACTTCAGACCGAGTATGGGCTGGCACCAGAGAAGAAGAAAGCACCAGTCACTGTTCTCGGTAATGTTGGATTTGTGTGGTAGTTATCTTTAAATTGGCAGATATTTGAATGGAGTCTGGCGAGTCTGACTAAACTCTACGGTCTACGTAGTTATTTGAGGTTTTTCTGACTAGATTATGTAACTCTAAGCAATCCAGTTTGTTTTCTACTTCCTCCTTTGGAAATCAAAATAAGACGAATCAGTTACAAAGTTTTCTTCTTTTGTCTATATAGTTACATTTTTCCTTAACTTTTATAAGCCACAAAATTCCTCAGTGCACATACTTTTACGAGAAAAAACTAATACTAGCACTGATTTGCAGCCCTGTTACTATACATATAAAAGACACGCTCAAAAGCACATTTTACAAACATAAAATATAATTAAACAGCATTCCTCTGGTCTTGGATATTTATTTGTTGTAGGTATTTCATAATCTATAAATAGAAGTAATATATCCATTAAATCTTTATATCATGTGCAACCCTGTTACTCTAGGGTTTTTTTTTTTAGCCCTGTCTCATATCCTTTTTAATAAAATTGTCATAAATGTTTTTATTGGCTCACAAGGGTTAAATCTGTTAATCTGTTGCCTTTGTAATTTTTAAATTACTACACGTGTATTTGAGCATAGATGTGACAATGAATACTGATATTTCAATATTTACTTCTTTTATGTAAAGTTGGTAGGTTTTGAAGGTTTCTTAAATTAATAAAAATTGCTTGTTATCTGTTATTAATTGTAAACGATGCTCAAGAATTTATTTATCGTTGTCTACTTTTTTGGGTTCTAAAGTTTTGGCTGCAGAGATGTGTCAATCATAGTGCACAGAAACTTAAAATATCACAAAACATTTATCTTTAATGCCTGATCTGCACATGTTTCATATTTTGTTTTTTCTTAACTGCATACCAAAAAAATTATACAATATTAAGCAATTTTTAAAACCTGAATTGTCCTCCTATTGCTAAATGACCCAGGAATTTGTCGCACAAATACATAAAAGTGCAGGACATGTTAAATCCATATTACAGTGTAACATTTTTCCTTGTAGTTGTCTTTATCAGGAAAGCATTACCTAACTAAAATATTTACAAACAAAACAGTTCGGTGTGATTTTCTAGTGAGACATCTCCGTGCGGTAATCTTATTTTAGGGCCTGACTCTCAGGATGCAGACTCGGATGAAGAATGGCCGACGCTGGGAGCTGCAGGTCCTGCTGATGTTGAGTACGACACAGAAATCGTCGTTGACCCTGAAGATGAGAAGGCCATTGAGATGTTCATGAACAAAAATCCACCAGTGAGGTGAGCTAGACCGTCGTTTTAACTTCATCTTAGCAGGCGCTGCAAGCTCAGTAAATCCTTAGCTTTGTATTTTTATTAATGCTGTGCAATAGTGGAAATTTTGCTATCGAGCCAATACCAAATTACGGTATTGCCGATAGCAGCACTTTTAACCTATAAAGGAGTCGTCATCAATTTGCAAATTCTAAATATATTTTAATGACTGCTAAATCACTGATTTTTGCTTTCCACAATATTTAGTTAAATCACCAAAGCACACCTTTTTAATTTGAATTTTTTTTTTTTTTTTTTTTTTAGCTTTTATTTTTTTTTTTTTTTTTTTTTTTTTTTTTTTTTTTTTTTAATTAAAATATTTTTAAAAAAAAAAAAAAAAAAGGGGGTTTTAAAAA
>VUQR01015706.1:3007-16275 GCA_015108515.1 Hemichromis elongatus | reverse complement strand
ACGATCTCCACAAAGGAGCCGTTGATGCTCAGCGGTGAATGGTCGCCTCGTGTTCTCCTAAAGTCAACAACCATCTCTTTTGTCTTGTCAACGTTCAGAGACAGGTTGTTGTCTTTGCACCAGTCCGTTAGCCTCTGCACTTCCTCTCTTACGCTGCAGTGATGCAGACACTGTATTAGTCCATCGTGGTGAAGAGAGAGCTGAGTGTAAAAACGAGGCTTACTGGTCGATCTGCATCCCTACCCTCACCTATGGCCACGAGCATAGGTAGAGACCAATGACTAAAAGAACGAGATCGCGGATACAAGCGGCGGAAATGAGCTTCCTCCGAAGGGTGGCTGGCCTCTCCCTTAGAGATAGGGTGAGAAGTTGAGCCATCCGGGAGGGGCTCAGAGTAGAGCCGCTGCTCCTCCACAACGAAAGGAGCCAGTTAAGGTGGTATGGGCATAAGGAACAGACAAATGGAACCAATCTAATACTCCTCCCTTTGAGGGAGAATAAAGGAATAAAGATATTGTAATGGCCCTGTTAAATTCCAGACCTCAACCTGATTAAAATTTCTTAGTGGGACTTAAGAGAGCAGCGTACAAAGATATACCTGTAAGCCTCGACTGAATTTAACCCACACTGTAAAGAAGAGTGGGTCAAAAGTCATCAACAAAGATATAAAAGCCAGATAAAGTAAACAAACAAACAAACAAACACGTTTTATGTAAGATGCAGTGGCCTTAGGGTACCACTGCAATGGTGGTTCAGCAAACTACTGAATCACAGGAGTACTTTGGGTCATGTGAAAGCTTTCTTTTGCATAAGTGTAAGTTATAGTGATTCTGTAAGACAACTGTGATACAGTGAGCAGTTTCACTTTGAGCTACTGGTAACTTTTAATTTCAGAGCTACTGTAAAGTATCCAAAAATTGTGTATGACTTTTGGCGTCATTCATTTTGAAACACTTCTCAGTAATCTACATCTTTGCCATCCTGCATCACGTTTTTATTCAGAGTATCTGTAAATGGAATTGTTTTTGTAACAATACCAAGGCAGACCCGGCGACATGTTTTTGCTGTTCAACATACTTACTTTATTAATAATTGCTGTACACAATCACTCGGCTGCAGCTTTGCAGCTCACAGACGGACACATACCAACAACAACGACCACAGTGTACACAGCACAGCTTTTTATGCCAGCACGGTGTGATTGCAGGTGCTGTGCAGGTGCATCCATCTCCCCTGCAGCAGCACTGCAGACCCCACCCGCCACAGTTTTAAATGTTTTAAATAGTTTTAAATCAAAGCAACATATATATCTTTAAATATAAAGCAGTGCTGTCTTACAGGACTATCGATTCTTTGTGTTTTCAGCGGCTCTGCTGGGGGGAAACACTGGTGTTGTCGGTGCAGTAATTCCGATCCGCACTGGAATGGAAGGAGGAACCATCACAGTTGGATGCTCGTTTACTCTGTCTGGAAGCAGGAAGCTCTTCTGTAAAGAAAAATGTGAAAAAGGAAATGTTCTCATTGAAACAACGGAGGATTCAGCCCAGAGTGGCAGATACAGTATTAAATATATCGAAGGATTTTTTCTAATTTATACGGTTGTCTATGTGAGCATCACTGAGCTAGAAAAGTCTGACTCCGGGCGATACAGGTGCTCTTTGGACAGAACACCTTCAGATCGCTTATCTTTAAACTGGGATTTTGACATTGTTGTCACAGAAGGTGAGTTCCTACTGACAGTCATGAAAACCTTTGTGTCTCTGAGGATTATAAGTGTATTTAGTTTATCGTACACTGAGAACCTTTGTGTTGTTAGAATATTACAGACTGCTTTGAGCAGTAAGTGTTGTTCTGATTGTTTCTTTGTTCACAGCTTCAACCAGTTTCAAGACTAAATCACCTGTGAAACCTATTTCATCGTCAGCACATCTCCCTTCAGCACCGCCACCACCAACATGGAGTTTTACTTCAGGAAGCACCTTACCTTTATCAGCCTTCAGTGAAAGCACCAAACAGCCTGAAACATCACCTGCAAGTTCAGGTTCATTATTCTACATTTTACAAGCTGTTTCTCTCAGCTGACAGACATGAACGGAGATCCTATCTTACCTACTCTGCAGTTTATATGGTGGATATTATTCTGGCTCCTTTAATTGCATCTTCTTTCCTTCAGGTATCCTCTTGCCTGTGGTTATAATAGTGGTATTGGTTATTTTTCTTCTGCCCGTTTTTCTGCTGCTCATCTATAAAAAAAGGGCGGTCCATTCTAATGGTGAGTTTCCCTCCAACGATTCTTTCTGCACCTTTAAGATCAAAGGTAGGACAGTAGTTCAGTGGTACAACAGTCCCATGACTGATTAGCCAATGGTAATGTTTTGTCTACAGATTTAAACAGGAGGAGAAGCTCAGACCACAATCAGACTGAGGTGACGTATCTTTGTTTTTTTCTTTCTGTACTATTTAAAAAAAAAGAAGGAAACAAGGATTGATTTCAGGTTGCTAGATTACTTAAAACTACAGTCAAGGATTTTGAAATCAAAAACACATATAGACTTTATAAGGGCAATGATCGACTTGATGGTCGTCTTTGTTGTTAATGTTTATCAGAACACTCTTTCAGTACAAGAGCTGTTGTTTTCTAAGAATTATTTCATAATATAATGTTTTGCATTACCTGTATACAGTGTTGTCACTGGCAACCACAGTTATGTATCACTAAAACTAATTTTTAATCACACTCAAACACACTGACTCTCACTGGAAATTAAAAAGAAATTGAATTTAAAATAGAAAATGCAAACAAAATGAAAAAAACTATAAAAATAACAATGTTGATGAACCACTGGTTTTGTAAAGCAATTATTTCTACTTAAATCTGTGGCTGTTTAAATATTGGTCCTGCAAAGAGTATACCAGCTATGATCTGGACTCCACATAAACTTTGAGAGCTTTCACAGATAAAAGAATAAATATATATAGACACTATTAAACTACCTCGATATAGACAGATAAAAAATATGAAGTGAAAATCTCCTGTTTCTTGACAGCTTCTAATAATTTATCTATTTGTTTTTCCCCAGATGGTTCTCTGTGATGGCTGTTCTCCAACCTCCAAATGTGAAGGCTGAACTTACCTCACTCTTGGTGCAACCTGCAAGGCCAAGGACTGAACCTTTTCCACACTCCTGGACGCACAATGACACACATGATCCTGTCTGCAGATGGACCCTGACTTATAATGAATTGTTTAATGTTGTCACGGTGATGGATCATTAGACTGGAGACACAGTCTCGTGGTCCTGGGTGTCCGACCCAGTATTTTGAGCCTGTTCTGATCTTATGATTTTTCTTTGCAAATATTATGAGATACTTGTTCTACTTCTAGATATATTTCTGGTTCTTGTTTGATTATTTTAGTTCCCTTTTTGTGCCAAGTCTGTCCCAGTCTCATCTCTGTCTTGTCATCAGCGGCCTTGTGGAAATCAGTGTTGTCTCTGTGTTTTGTTATTTCTTCTCTCCCCAATTATGTCCCTGTGTATGTCTGGTTTCTGTTTCTCTGTTTTGTCTAGTACTGGTCCCTGTGTTTCTCCCTTTATCTTCTCTCTCATTTCCTACCTTTTGTGCCCCCAGTAAGTCACGTGTCCGTGTCTGTTTATTTCTGGTTCCTTTGTCAAGTTCAAGTGCCATAGTCTAAGTAGGGGATTGTAGTCCATCAGTGTGTGAGTGAGTGAGTGTATATATGCATATCTTCTCCTAGGATCTTGGGTTAGCTCACTAATCAGTGAACACTGAAACACTTTGGGATCTGGAATCGCTAAACTGGTCCTTGGATTTATCCCATACAAAAACCTGACCACTGTCGAGTGGGATGCTCAGTATTTATGTGACGCTACAGCTCCGTAGACCCTCTGTTTTTGCTCCGTCCTTTTTGACAGCCAATGCAAAACCTGACTTGGGTCACATGTGCATGATGTTCGGTTTTGCATCCCCTGTCTGGTTAGTGTGATGCTGTTCAGCTGTGCTCCTGGGTGTGTCCACTCTGCTCTAATCTGCTCCTGTGTATATGTATTGTCTGCTTCTCCAGCTGTTCTTAGTTGTGTGAGCCCCTGTCAGTCTGTTCCTACCCAAACCTGTTGTTATTCTTCAGCCACATGTTGCATGACAACACTGGATGACAAGTTGTGAGGTTGTTTCTCTTCTTTCTTACTGGCTAGTAGTGATGTGCAAATAAAGCAATCAATCACTATTCAACCACTTCATCAGTTGTTTTGAAAATGGGTTTATTCATTCAAAGCTTTGTTACTGCCTCAGGATCTAGTGGTAGCGTGTGTTTATTCAAAGTAAGCTTTGATGAAGCAGTTTAGGAAAGATTCAACTTCGAGTTTGAAGCTTAATTCGTAAATAAAGCAACTTGTGGTTTTGGAACGAGAGTCACATTGTTGATGTTGAGCCAACAAATCTGCAGCAATGTGTGATCGTATCATGTCAATATTGACTGAAATTAATTCAGTTAAAGTAATTTGGGGCCCAGCCTAGCAATGTGGACATAATGTGATTATTTAGTGTATATTTAATGTTAATAAATTCAATTCAATTTGATTTCATTTTATATAGCACCACCTCAAAGCACTTTATGTTTTAAGGTGTTACGGAGGAAACCCCAACCGTCAAAAGACCCCCTGTGAGCAAACACTTCCATAAATGTCCTCTTGTTGTTTACGAGCATTACCTTCACCATACTCCTGTGTTACATGGCCTTCATAATAAAGTCATTAAAGTTCATTATAATGCAATTGGTTTTGAGTTAGAAAGTTTAACGTAATATGTGGTTTAGGCATAGTGAGTGTTTCAATATTGATTTTATCATTAACTTTATTTTTACTAGCAAAAATCCATCTCAGAAGTGACATTTAGTTTGTTTGTTTTTAGAATATGACTCACCCACAACAGTTGTTTGTTTACTCTTGCCTTATTAGGAACTTTATAACTTCCTCTAACCATGTTTTTAAAAGTTTGAACGTATTTAAAATTAATCTGCAGTTTATAAGATAAAACGAGAACAATTGCTTACAGAGGTTTGAAAAAAGGAAGTGAAAGTATTTAGAGATGAGTTAAAGAAAATGCTTCTTAGAAAAGTTAAATTTGACTCAAACTTTAAATGACAACACTGTGACGTTTTTCCCGGGGAGTTATTTTTATAATAATGACTCAAATGATTAAAGTAACCATTCCATGAATCTATGAGCCTTCTGTTTTCTGCAGAGGTGAACAAGATTTGACCAGTGCATCAGCTCCTGAAATACATGAAGACATTTCTTAAGGGATTAAACTGGACCCTTTCCAGGGTGAATTCTACAGAGGGTTATTTTGGTGAATGACCTTTTACTCTCTCAGCATGTTAAAACTCATTATTATGTGAAGTCTGGTTTGCTGAGAAATGAAAAAAAGTTGTTATTAAAAGAAAAATACACCACGCTACAGTAAAGGAAAAACTGTACAAAGTACTGCTGAGGGTGAGATTAGAGTAAGAGTTTCATTACTGGTCCGAGTAAGGAGTTCCTGGAAAAAGAGACGTCAGATGAAAACAGATTTTCAATATGACTGTATACCAAACGTTGATCTTCCTCGTCTTCATCAGTGAGTACATCTTTGTAATATGTTATTCTTTATTTACTTAATAACCGTTTTAGAATGGCTAGTAGGTTTGTGCACATTGTCAATCAATTTTAATTTAAGCTCCAATTTTAATAACAACAATAATAAAAAAGTCCTACTACTACAAATAATAGCAGCAATAATAATAACAACTTAAAGTGTCTAGCAGTTTTTAAAGCACACAGTTTGAAAGCACTTTAGACTCAGGATAAGACCATACATTAACATGAAGCTGTTAGGAGACCTGGGTTGTCGACCCAGAGTTTTGAGTTTTCATTATTGTTGAACTTTGAGTTTGCCATTATTTAACATTCCTAGTTTTTTGGTTTGTGTTCTGGTTTCTGTCTGTGTTCCTTAGTTCCTTAGTAGTTGTCTCCACTGTCTACTGTATCCATTTGTCAAGTCCGTGTCTCTGTGTTATGTTTCCTATTTTACTTTGAAGGTCATTGTCTTATGTTAATGCGTCTCGTTTTGCTTCCTTTGTCTCGTTAGCCCTGATTTGTCCCAGCCGTGTTTCCCTCCCGTTACCCATTCCCTGATTGCTCCCTCTGTGTATTTAAGCCTTGTGTTTCTCTGTGTCAGTGTTGTGGTCTCCCATCTCTCTGCCAGTTAAGTTTAGGTTTTGTATTCTCAGTTTTACCAGTTCTTTATTTGCTGTCTGGTAATAAATCTAAGTTTGAGTTTACTTCTGCCTCCGAGTGTCTGCACATTGGGTCCTCCTTACTACAACTCCTGCCTGCACACAGCCCTCACCTAACAGAAGCACCGCGAGAGCAAAAACCTCCGCCAAGGGAGCTCACTGTATGGGCACCATTTACTTTAAGGAAATAATCTAATATATTTTGTATATATATTTTTTGTTTCCTTTGGTCTTTTTAAATGTACCTTAAGGAGTTTGTAGTGTCGTTAAAAATCCGATATATTCACAGTTGTTTACTTTGACTACACAACATTGTGTAGCACTAGGTGATCGATAACGGGAACTGATTTGTAAATAACTGGACACAAATAACCTAAGCTATGAAACTCGTCTTATTCTTGATATTTTTTTTAAAGATTTAACACATTTATTCATGTTGCTTTAGCTGAGACACTTCTGACATCATAAGACAGGAAGCTCACTCAACCTAAATAAGACTGGGTGGATTTTGCTTTTATTAGACTGCAGTTGGGAAAGCCCCTTTTCAAACAAGTTCACTAAATTTAGATGCTTCCTTGTGTTCTTAGCGGTCTAAAACAGCGGTCCCCAACCTTTTTTGCGCCACAGACCGGTTTAATGCCAGACAATATTTCTATGGACTGGCCTTTAAAGTGTCACAGATAAAACAACAAAATAAAAGGATATGACCAAGGCAAAAATGTTGGTATTTTGTAAATATAATAATAAATGTGATTTCACTGTGTAATTGTGTAAGTTTATTGGCACCGTCCTCTTGAAATGCACAACGACATTAAGAGTAACATCCTCCTCTACCTAATCATAGGAGCCAAGGTGTGAAAACGGGTGTGGGTGTCACAATCAGCCAAGGTTAACTCATTGTGAAACCTAGCCCCACCCTATCATGTGATTTCCAGAGGTCAGATGGCCCAGGATGTGAGTGGGCATTAAGGCGTCTGGGAAGGGATCTCAAAACTAGATTATAGATGGCAGACAGTTGGTGTCGTAAACCACCGCCTCTGTTCAAAGATGGTCCTTCACAGTGGACATAGATGGTTTCTTTCACTCCTCTTTCAAACCATCTGTCTTCTCTGTCTTTCTGATTCTCCCTAGTTGTTGTCTGATCTTCTTTTTAGTGCCTCTTTGCTGACTTGATGAAGGCCCAATTAGGATAACCACATGTGCCTCCTTTACATGTGTGCGCGCCTCCTTTTTGCATTCAGGTTTAGAGGGAACCTGGTGTTGTAGGGTCCTGAATACTCCACGTTTGTGTTCCAGAGGGTAGTGGGAGGGGTGACTCTATGTCCACTGTGAACGGCCATCTTTGAACAGAGGCGTTGGCTTACGACACCAACTGTCTCCCATCTATGGTGCAGTTTTGAGATCTCTTCCCAGACGCCCTATCACCCACTCACATTCTGGGCCTTTAAGCAACTTATATAAGTCCAGACACGTTTCTTTCCAAGCTCTTTAGACTACAATGACCTAGATGACTGAGAACCTTCACAGACTTATAAGAACAGCGTTTCACAACAAAACAACTTGTTGATAAAAACAAACCTTTGCAGAACCACTCTTCCACATCTATGACCTTTTCTGACCCAAAATGAAATCCACAGATGAAGAGCAATAAACTTTGGTCACATCAATGCATTTTCTGTAGGCTGATGGTATTTTTTTTTTACAAGTCTCATATATTTTTTAGTAGAAGATAATGTTGCATAATTTTCTGAATCTGAATAATCAAATTGTAAAGCTGTAAATCTGAAGGAATTAGCTACGTGCTGCTTTAACTTAAAGGAAAATGTTAACTAATGATTTTTCAACAGCGCTGCAGGATGGAAACACTGGTGTTCCCATTCATACAGCAATGGAAGGAGGGTCCGTCACAATCAGATGCAAATGTTCCTCTCCTGGACAAAAGAAACTCTTCTGTAAGAAAAATGGTGAAACAACTATCCTCTTTGAAACAACTAATGACATGGCTCAGAGGGGGAGATACTGCATTCGCAACAACGATTTTCTGAGCATCACACCGCTTGAAAAGTCAGACTCAGGAGCGTACAACTGCAGTTTGAATGAATCTGGGAACCTGGAGTCGTGCTGTGATTTTCAGATTGTTGTCACAGGTGAGTTTTGTCTAAAAAAAAATGCAGCTTGATCTCTCTGAACCTTTAAAGAAAGTTTAATTGTTTCATTATTCTACATGGTAGTCTGAGCTTCCAGGATCTCTTTCCTTCCTGTAATGCTATTCTGGCCTTTTAAAGTTCTGTCTCACTTTCTCATTGTCTTCCATTAGACTTGCCCGAGTTTAAAAAGGAGGCGTTGTGGGTTTTGGTGTTGCCTGTATTTCTGTTTCTCGTTTATAAAAAGAAGACAGAGAACTCTGATGGTAAGTTACCTTCCCACCTTATCTGTGTGAGTAAGAATACAGTATCTCACAAAAGTGGGCACACCCCTTACATTTTTGTAAATATTTTCTTATACCTTTTCATGGGACAACACTGAAGACATGACACTTTTATACAATGTAAAGTAGTCAGCGTACAACTTTTTAAACTGTTGGCAACAAAAGTGAGTACACCCCTAAGTGAAAATGTCCAAACTGTGCTCAAAGTGTCAATATTTTGTGTGGCCACCATTATTTTCCAACACTGCCTTATTTGTGTTGGGCACGGAGTTCACTAGAGCTTCACATGTTGCCACTGGAATCCTCTTACACTCCTCCATGATGATATAATGGAGCAGGTGAACGTTAGAGACCTTGTGCTCCTCCACCTTCCATTTGAGGATGCCCCACAGATGCCCAATAGGGTCTAAGTCTGGAGACATGCTTGGCCAGTCAAGTATTTCTACCCTCAGTTTATTTAGCAAGGCACTGGGTCTTTTTGGAGGTGTGTTTGGGGTTGTTATCATGTTGGAACACTGTCCTATGGCCCGGTATACGAAAGCAGGGGATCATGCTCTGCTTAAGTATGTCACAGTACATGTAGTTAGAGGATTTCTTGTGCATTATCTTTAGAAGAGGCTTCCTTTTGGGATGACAGCCATTTGATGCAGTGTGTGCTTATTGTCTGAGCACTGACAGGCTAGCCCTTCACACCTTCAACGTCTGCAGCAATGCTGGCAGAACTCATACATGTTTTTTCTAAAGAGAACCTCTGGATGTGAAACTGAGCATGTGCACTCAACTTCTTTGGCGAGGTTTGTTCTGAGTGGAACCTGTCCTGTTAAACTGCTGTATGATCCTGACCACCGTGCTGCAGCTCAGTTTCAGGGTGTTGGTAATATTATAGCCTAGGTCATCTTTATGTAAGGTAACAATTCTTTTTCAGATCCTCAGAGAACTCTTTGTTGTGCCACGTTAAACTTTCAGTCACCAGTGTAAGAGAGAGTGTGAGAGTAATAACACCAAATTCACACACCTGTTCCCCAAATGTACCTGAGACCTATTAACAATAACAAGTCACACCAGGGAGGGAAAATGGCTAATTGGGACAATTTGGACATTTAAATTTAGGGGTATACTCCATTTTATTGTCAGGGTTTTAGGCAATAATTGCCACATGTTGAGCTATTTTTAGTTGACATTAAATTTACAGTGTTATACAAGCTTTACACTGACTAAATTAAATTGTATCAAAGTGATATATCTTCAATGTTGTCCCATGAAAAGATGTAATAAAATATTTACAAAAATGTGAGGAGTGTACTCAATTTTGTTAGATACTGTGACTCATTTAAATAGTCCAGTAGTGTGTGGTCGGCACCATCACCTCAGAGGAAGTGATGCTCTCGCTGCTGTCCTCATGACTGTGAAGTTATATTTAATTGATGTTTTTGCTATAGGTCTGCACAGACAGAAAACCCCCGATCACAACCAACCTGAGGTGCGTCCATCTTAGTTTCTTCTACTTCTACTTCTTTCTTCTTCTTTCTTTTTTTTTTTTTTAAAAAAAGAGCCTTATTTCTGATTTGGTATCAAATCCCTACTTCATTTTTAATTAAAGTTGAAGTAATCAGATTTTTTTTAATTAATGGTGTATCATATAGCTTTGTGTTGTGTTGACAATTATGAATCTTTTAATACAATTTCAATTTATTTATTTTTTTATTTGTTTGTTGTTGCGCCTTTTGAAACATGCTGGTAGGAGCTGTATGGTGCAACTTTTGCTTGAAATGTGAAGATCTCTGTTTCCAGTGTGCATCACACTTTCAGGTTTCACTACTTGACCTGTTAGAGAATGTTGCAAACTACAACAGCGGCAATAAGTTATTAATCAAAGTAGTCACATATGTTTTTTTTAATCAAGATTGGTTGTATTGGATCTGTGACTCGGTGACTGTTACTGGATACAAGAGTTCATGATTTTAGACTTGAGAAAAAAATATTTCTGAGTCTGGATGCGGAGCTTTTGGCAGTCCTGTTGTGCCTGCCTGATGCCAGCAGCTAAAACTGATTATGACTAGGGTATAAGGGGTCCTTTATCATGTTCCTGGGTAAATGAGGGAACAGGGTGTGGTAATATCATTGTGGGTAGTGAGAAGCCAATGATCTTTTTAGCAGATTGGATGTCACCATGTAGTGTCTTTTTAAATGTGTGAAAAAAGTAACCACCAGAGGTTTCGGGTGAAACCACTCGGTGACGTTGCCTCGGCCTATCATGGGATTTATTGAGGTGATCTGATGCGAGATGTGAGTAGGGGTTGAGATGCCTGGGAAGGGATCTCAAGACTGCATTGTAGGTGGCTGACAATTGATGCCATAAGCAACCCCCTCTGTTTAATAATGGTCCATCCGTGGTCAGTGATGGACAAAGGTGATCTCTTTCACTCTCCTTTCAAACCATCTGTCTTCTTGGACCAAAATGTGAACACTGGCATCCTTGAAAATCTGACCAGCTGAGTCTTGTCCTGTCGAGGTGGCTCTTCAGTGTTGCGCCTTGCTCTGTGCTGGCATACAGTCATATCTGTACAGGAAGTAAAGTAGTGGGCTCAGTTTCGAGAAGCATTAGTGCAGAGTGACATGGAAAAATTCGGGGATGGAGTCAATCTCTCTATGTCTAGTTAGCTAAGTTTATTTTACCAACATGCAGATGGTGGTGGTGGTGAGGTCTGGGTGCAGCGTGTTGGTGGTCTGGGAGGATGGTGGTGAATTCTACAATTTTCCTTGAGTACTTAAAGCTGATGCATGTCATTAACTTATGTTTTAACGTGTCACAATTTTATCAAATTTGTCCCTTTTTTATTCTAGGTTACACTTTATGAGAATTGTTCTCCAATCTCCACACCAGACGACTCGATCTATCAGAGCCTTGATCCAGCCACCAGGGACCTGGATCAAATCTACTCTTCACTCGCACAGATAGAAGAACACAAATGATATTGTCTGCAACTAAATATGGATTTTATACCGTAGAGGTTCATTTTGCAACCACAGAGACAAAACTCCTACTATGGATTGTGACTTCAAACTCACCCCTTTTCTTCCCTTTAATAAAAAAAATATAAAGATTTGAGTGTGCCAATGTTTTTTTTGGTTTTTTTCTTGTAATGTAGAAAATCCTATTGCAAAAGGACACACAAGATTTTGACTGTATTTCAGCTGAATAGTGTATGGGGAAGTTGTTAAGATGGTTCCTGGTTTAGAGACTTGCAAAACCCTCATCTTAAACTTTACCTGCACAACTTGGCTACTGCAGACTCTGAAATCATTCTAGTCTCTGTGACTCAGTACTGTAGGCCATCTCTCTTGTGAAAGTTTACATTGGCAACTCTCCTTCCTTGTTCATCTGTGTATAACCTCATTGACCTTCTTTGCCACCAAACCTACACACACTTTCAAATGTGCCAACATAGTTACCCTTTAAATTCAACATAAGGTTTCATCCAGTGTCAAATTTCTGAGCAGTAAAAACCCTGTGTGAATAGTAAATTATCCTGGTTTTGTTACAAAAGACAATATCGCTGGTTAGCATCTCTCCGTCCGACATTTAGCAGCTTCTCTTCCTATTCCTTGGAATTGCTTATAAAATTATGCGTGTGTGTGTGTAAGAGAGAGAGAGAGAGAGAGATATTAGATAGGAATGACATTTTTAGTTGGACTCAATCATTGTTGCAAAACAGGAAGAGGAATGTTCCCTTTTATGTAAGTAAAAAGAAGGAAGTGAAGAAGCAGTTACTCATCAGAGCCTCAATATGAAACTGTGCCACAGTTTTGTCTGTTTCATCTTCCTTCGTGAGTAAATTCTCTAATTTAACTTATTTTATCACTTTTATTTTTGTTTCCTTTTTATGTGGCGTTAATGAGTTCATTTTGCAATTTGTTGAACAGCTTCAATGGTGTATCCTGTTTTGTTATGTTCATCTGTCTCTTACAAGTTTATGGTTTCTGTGGTTAAACATGTGGTCAAGAGTTGGCAAAAGATCACTTCCACTCATAACTCACCAGCAGCACCATTAACTGCTTAAAAATAAAAACTTATAGAGAAAATAAGTTCTTAGCACAAAAATATTTTTATAGATATATTTTTAGTTTCACCGTAGCTCACTCATCAGCCTTCTAATTATAGTTTCATCTTTGTTAAATTACCCAAAAGGTTTTCTTTTTTAAATGATCAATTTTTCAATGCCTTTTCTGGTATAAAGAGTTAGAAGTGCAGACTGGTACTGCGTCAGCCTCACTGCTTTAGCAAATACACAGGATTTAAAAAAATTATCTTAGACAGTCATTTTCTTGTTTGTTGAACTTATCTTCATTTAGATCCTGAGGGATCAATGTATTTTTTGTTTTGTTTGAAAAAGCACAACATGAATGTGTTAACAGAAATCCTTGCATGTTAAGCAACACATCCAAAACCTTTATTTCACACGCAAAGAGAGCAGAAGAAAATTTTAAATAAAAGTCCAGCTTACTAGCTTTTTTTTTTTTTTTTTTTTTTATAATTTTATCAGT
>VUQR01015705.1:15772-49587 GCA_015108515.1 Hemichromis elongatus | reverse complement strand
TGTTTTCTTAGGGCTACACAGCTGTTTAGTCTCAATCCCTTGAGTTCTCTTTGCATCGTATAGAAATGTGCAATATTGTAAGTGTTACAATCCTATTTCACCAAACGCTTACAGTAAGAGAATTTTTTCTGACCCCATTTCTCATTAAAGATGACTGACCACTATGCGTCCTGGTTTCAGTGATGCATTGGACATTTCTTAGCCCAGATTTAGCTCGATGCAAGCCAATAATTTGACCCTTCTGATACAGAGTAACACATTTCCATGAAAATTGGATATGTCTTCCAGTGTGGTTGTTCATGAAATGAAAAGATATTCACTGCAATTTGAGTTAAATAACCTGTTGCCATTATTAATTGGATAATCACTGCAGGAGGTATCCAATGAGAGGCTCTCACCCATTTACTGAGTTAAATCCTAGTGTTGATTTTTTTTAATGGTGGCGTATGGTAGAATGTGTGTTTGTTAAACTGTTGACAACAGAGCTACCATATTATTCTCATGCTTGTTTGTATACAAATGGCATTAGAACATTAACATAATTATAGATAGTTATAGCACAATCACAATTTATCATAAAAGGAAGTAAAAAAACAAAAATGTTCTAGAAATCTGTCAAAACCATGTTTAAAGTTAAAAATTACATTGTTATTTATTTGGAAAATAAAAAGCTGAATGAACGTTTATATATACAGAAATGAGCACACAGGAAATTAATCAAGCATTCAACATTCAATGCCTAAAACTAATTTTGTTGTTCATGAATGAAAGTAAATAACTGCAATTTGCCATCTTAATCAAAAATAATAATGTGCCATTTTTTCAGAATGTTTTTATAAAACAGTAAATTTAAAAATTCATGGATAACAACCATAATTATTTTAGCATTAAAAAAAAATGTAATTTCCATTAAAGAGTTTGCCCACACTGGTGGTTTACCCATCACGGAAACATAAAAAAATATTTTGGTAATTAACAACGCCTTTATTTTTGAACAGCTGTGATATAAACCTTACACTCGTTAGTAGTCTAAGAAATTTGTGAAGCACTGTCATGTTTAGTAATGTGAGAACTGTACCATAAAAATACATTAGCATTAAAATAAATATATAAATATAATAAACTGAAATAACTCTTTAAGCTATGGAGAGCTAGGAAAACTTGACAGACTCTTTGCCATCTTTATTCACCTCATGTACCAGATCTACATCTCCTTTCCCTGTAGGGTTACTCATATTTCCATGCCATTACATACTGCTCACACTTTTGCCTGCAGTTGGATGGACTCATAGAGAGAGAGTGATTGAGAGATGAGACTGGAAGATGAAGAGACTAAAATGAAATACAAGGTGAGAGACAAAGTCAAGAAACATGCTGAAAATTGCAGGGACGCAAAAGGTAAGTCCACAAGTCTCTGTATTCATACTGTGTGTTCATTCATTCACAGCTGACACACACATTAAGGAAAGCTGAGCAAAAGGAGGAAGAAGCCCATATGTAAATAACACAAGAAAATAAACTGTTTTCCAGTGGCACAGAATCGCTGCATTATCACCCTCGTGGAAAATGTCAACTATAATTTATTCAGAGACTGCCAGGTAGCTTGGGGAAGCTTTTCTGCCTAATATTTAAAACCTATCACAGCTGAGCAGATGTTTGCTCAGGGAAATGGCAAAGTAAATAGTGTTTGTTTAAAGGCCTAGGACACGGAGCAACAAGCACAAACAGATGGTAATAGTCTCGGAATTACCTAAACGTACACCTAAAACTGACATTATAACAAAGTCCTTGTCTGGGGTGCAGCTATTGTGCTTCGCAATTTAGCTGCCTAATGCCTCAGTAACTGATTTGAAATGTCTGCTGACTGACCTCGCCTGACAGCAGAGGATCAGTTGCACTGCAGCTAATATCATAACAATCATTCCTCCTAATAATTTAATGTAAGGATATTGAATTTCAAGTCTAATTTGCTATACTTTACCGCTGTATTACAGTTTGTAGCTGTGTTAGAAATGCTCATATTTCAGGAAAATCTAATTTATTTCTCATTTCCTGATCTGTTACCTGCAAGTTGGAAGATCAGATTTTAAGCATTAGGAATAGTTAATCTACACTGACTGGTAGTTAATGATCCAGGTATGTGTACATGTAGTACATACACACAGTTTTTCATGTATGTGTAATGTTTTTTTTTCATTATTCAGCACAAGTTAAAAGTTTAAAACTAGAAGGAGATTTAAGATGCAGCCTTCCAAGAACCTGCAGATCTTGTTCTAGTCTATGGTTTAGCTTATTGCATCATATGTCTTCAGCAGTAAGCTGGTTGATATAACGTAGGGATATATACTATTATCCTTTAATAAATTATTTCCAGTTTATTTCCTCTTATTTTTTATCCATTTCAAAGAAAGACCACTCGGTTTACGAAGTTTCAGAGGTGACAAATCAACCCACTGTCTTCCTTAACAATATTGCAAATGGCTAACATGAAACAGCTCCCATGGAGCCCTCTTATAGAAATAACCTGTATGAACTGTTATAAAATGTCAAATTTTGTCAAACTTAAAACATTCTCCAAAAGTGCAAACTTTATTTCATCCAAATATAAACCTTTAACACCCGAAACAGCGCAATCAGTTATTGAAAATCTCACACCTGAAATTCTAAACCAGAAGGGTAAAATTTCCATGTTCTTCACATCCTTGATGTATTATGATAAAAAAAAAAAAAAGACCACCATAGATTGGCTGAAGGCATGGAAACTGAGGAAAACATATTAGAAGCTGATTGGAAAACAGCCTGCTTAAAGTCTCAAAAGCAATCAGTGAATACGAGAATAACGCTATTACAGCGCAAGTGGTTAATGAGAACTTATATCAACCTTGAAAAGCTGAATCTTTGGTCCCCTGACATCCCAGACACACGTCGGAAATGTTCAGAAGAAAACGGGCGCTCTGTTTCACCATGAACGAGGCTGCACAAAAACCAAAACAATACGGTTTTGAGTGTTGTGGGGTTTGTTTGTTTTGTTGGTTGGTTGTTATTCAAATGTTGGTCTCCAGTTGCTGACAGTTTGTTTGAAAAAGGTGCTTGGAAAAAAGAAAATGAAAATGGGATCACGGACACTTATATCACAATAAATGCTGTCTGTGTGTTGCTTTTAGGATCAAACATTTGCACATTTACACGTTAATTTAGAGCGAGTACTTTAATAGCCTTGTATGTATATTGTAGGATACTGTGTTGGTGTGTTTCTGCCATATGGTGAGGAGTGAGACTTGATACAGCCCTAATCTATTATCAGTTCCAAATCTAACACAGCTGCACGGAAGAAGAAAAATGAATGGGGAGAATCAACTAAACAGAAAAAATAAAAACTTTAAAATGCAAAATTCTCTGTATTTTTTGCTTCACCAGCCACTTTTAGATTGTCTTCACTTTGTCATTCAATACATTTTTACAATACATCTCTAAAGTGTCAACAGAGAGGTGAAGTTTGCCACTGTAGACTCCCAGTTGTATTTGGATGATGAGTAGGCAGGTTTCCTAATCTAGCAGGAATAATTGCCATCTAAATTTTTTTCTTTGGGTTCAAAGAATATGCAAAGAAGTTTACCCTGTCTTGTTATTTTTTTTTTTTTTCATCATGGTGTGAATTCAGCCGGCATAGGGGCACGGTCTACTGAACCAGCAAGGGAAAACAAATTGCCTGAAGCTCAGATTCCTTAATTAGAAACATCAGAGGAAAGAAAGTCATTGCTGTTGTGAATGAGCTTTACAGATGGCTGTGGGTGGGGTGTACATCTCTATTAAGATGCAGCGATAGGAAAAACGATTTTAGCTAACTATATTCACGTATGGCTCCAGTGTCTGTGATACTAAAATAATATTGAACCACTTTTATGTTCTTGACATTCATGACACTATGTATCTTTTATTCTGACAAAACTATATCTGTCAGTCATTTTTGTATCAGAGTGAATCGTTTTTCTAATATCAATGAAAAAGCGCTGAAATACTGCGTGTCTTGGAAAGCCTCCTCAGGCTCTCCAAGGTTGACTTTATGATGAAATTTCCAGAAACTGTATTTTATGTATTTTGACCTCTGTAAAACTCACTTACCATCATTTTGCATTCATGCTTGATAAAATGATACTTCCTGTTCTGTCAGATTTTTGCTATATTATTGGGCACTAAGGCCAAGTATTTTTACAATTTTTTCAAAAACGTTTTTAGGTTTAGGCCTTTTTTACCATTCAGTTCATACAATTTCAGGGAATATGTGAATAAGAATTTGAATGCGTAGGAGTAATTTTTTCAGTAAATTGTTGAACTGCAAACAGTAGTTTCTACAGTTCAAGCTGTCATTTCTTTCTCTACACGTAGTCCTTTTCTTTCATTAGTTTTGCATCCCTTTGAACAAAAATTCTGGTGAACTGCTGTTTTTACCTGTAAATTAGATTCCATCTTTGTCTCCAGATTTTTAATTAAAGTATCTCATTAAAGAACCTTCTTTGTTTCGCTGGAATTTATTTGGGTGGATTGTGGAGTGAAGTAAGTGTTCCAAACAATCCAATTGACAGTCTGTAAATATTATCACCTTTATTTTCACTCGATTTGTGCACGTATAAGATTCTTTATGTTATGCCATCGTCTTCAAATATTCTGATGCCATCTTTTTTCTTTTCTTTTTTTTTACTATAGTTTAATTATTGCTCGTGATAGATGGCTCTCAAAAAATATGATTTGTCACAGCTTTAAACCACCGAGACACAAAGCAGAGAGACATAGAGAAACAAAGGTATGACACATGGTTACCATTTCCTGCTGTGTAATAGTGATAATAATAATAAAATGCATAAATTCATGTCTCATATGTTTTAGTCACTGATTTAGCACTTTTAATGTTCTTTTAGGAATGACTCAATCTGCATGTTTTTGAACGGCAACACTGCAGGACTTTACTGACACAATATCTTTTGGCTTTATTAATCTAGATTTTAAGCTTTTTAATTTTTATGTTATTTCAGTAGACTTCAGTCCAGAGTAACACATGCCATTTATCTAAGGCCTAAAGATCCCAGTCACAAAGGAACAATGTTTTTCCTTCAGCTGGCTGCCAAGTCTTTCTTTTTCTGACAGCTCCTGTTTACCCTGGCTGTAAGCGGTGCTGCACCAGAAAGCTCCATGTGATTGCTAATAGCTGCATGGAAAACGTTGATTTGTCTGACCAAGTACCTGCCGAGTGGTAGAGAGACTTGAGAAAGTGTGAGCAGACAAATTTTTATTTTGAAGGCGAACAGTCTCTGTTTCCACTTTACATTACACTTTTCACAGTTTCATTACCACTTGGTGAGCAGTTTGTGAGTGTTTGCAAACGAGCTGGCACTTTGTATGCTACAGGTAATATGGCAATCAGCCGCCGACCAAAGTAAACTCAGGAAGGTTTCTGGTGCATCACACTATACCTGTTTGTGAACATTTTCACCCAGCAACTCTTGGCAGCTGCTAGGAACCATTCACCAACTTGCCAATGGAAAATTCACTTTTTCCTTAACAAGCGGTTGCCATGGGGTCACCAGGTGATCTGTAGGCCTGTGTGACTGGGGCCTATGCTATACTATATACAACTTAGTCACTAGTGTATACTGTTGCTGAATGAGTGTTAATATTTTGTTACTGTCAAGCGGTCTGCATGTAATTTTTTTTCTTTTTTGTCAGTCTAAATTCTACATTTTGTGTAGTTGATTGGTAGCTAAACTACAGGTGGGAAGGTCAAGTTTATTTGTATAGCACATTACCAACAGACCATGCTGTACAAAGTGCTTAACAATGTAAAATAATAATAATAATAAACTTTATTTAAACGCACACTTAAAAACCAAGGGTATACCAAGGTGCTTAACAAGTAAACATAGAGATAAAAGGAGGTAAATAGAAATAGGACCAAAGCAAGTACCAGGTATGCAAGCAGATCGCTGTCACTGATACATAGATGTAGCAGATAAAATATCAGACAAAGAATTAAAATAAGCATCAAAATACATAATGTAAATCACCAGTGAAGTGTTAACCAGAAGGAAAGGCAAGATTGAATAAGTGGGTCTTTAGTCGTGATTTAAAAAGTACAGTAGAATCAGAGGCGCGGATATCGAGAGGTAGATTATTCCACAGTACTGGGGCATCCAAATGCACGGTCACCCCGAGACGTCAGCTGAGATCTAGGTTGTGTCAACAGCAGTTGAGTAGCAGATCTCAGGGTTCTAGCAGGAGTGTGTGGCCTAAGAAGTTCACTAAGATAACTTGGCGCTAATTTATTAATAGTTTTGAAGGTAAGCAGTAAAATTTTAAATTGAATACGGTACTTAATGGGGAGCCAGTGCAAGCCAGGTAGAACAGGAGTAGTAGAGCAGAATTTCCTGGTACCAGTCAGGAGGCGGGCCGCCGCATTTTGGACTGTTTGCAGTCTAAGGAGAAGAGAAGAGGGAAGACCGAAGTACAAGGAATTGCAATAATCCAACATGTAGGTCACAAAAGCGTGAATAAGCTTCTCCAGGGCCTTATGCGGAACATAATGCCTAGCCTTAGAGATAATACGCAGTTGGTGGAAGCTAGATCTCACTACAGCAGACACTTGCTTATCGAGTTTGAGCGAGCTATCCAGCACTACACCCAAGTCACTGACATAGTCACAGGAAGAGCTAGCGAAGGGACCCAAAGCAGCACGAAGTTGGACACGAGGGATATTACTGTCAAAGACCACAATCTCAGTTTTGTTATCATTTAGGACAAAGGAATTACTCAGGAACCATTCTTTGACCTGACGCATGCATTCTCGAAAGTAGTGCAGAGACACAGCAAGGTCATCAGTAATTTCAAAATAGACCTGTATGTCATCGGCGTAAAAGTGAAAGGCGATATTGTATTTTTCAAAGATTTCACCTAAAGGGAGCAAATGCAATGAGAAAAGAATAGGGACGAAAACCGACCCGTGCACACCACAACTGGCCGGTGCAGAGGAAGAGGAAAAAGTTCCCTAGTTAACCAAAAAAGACCTGTCAGCGAGGTATGATTTAAACTAGTCAAGGGCCGTGCCTCTTATACCCATAGTGTGCTCAAGTCTTAATAATAAGATGTTATGGTCCATTAAAATCAGGACCACAGAGCATCCAGTATCAGTAATAACAAGAATATCATTAAGAACTCTAACAGCGCTGTTTCAGTGCTATGCAATGGCTTAAAAGCTGACTGAAATTTCTCAGCGATATTGTTTGTGTCCAAGTACGCCTGGAGCTGAGAGAGAGCTAGTCTGTCCAGGATCTTGGACAAGAACGAGAGCTTAGAGATCGGTCTGTAGTTCAAAAGGTTATAACAGTCAAGATTGCTTTTTTTAAGAATAGGCTGGACTACAGCATGCTTAAATGCTAAAGGGACACAGCATGAGAGCAAGGAGAAATTCATTAGGGGTAGGATACTGGGTCCAATTACATCAAAACACTACTTAACTATGCAAGATGGAAGAATGTCAGGCACAGAATTTGTGTTATTCAGTTGATCAATGCTACTAAAATACATAAAATGCACAACAATGACGCAGTAAAATATAGAAAAATAAATGAAATAAGTCAATGAAAACAACAAAAACAATGAAAACAACTAAGGCTGTTAAAACCAAAATGTTTAGGTCTATGTGTGTTAAAAGCCAGAATGGACAGAATAACTTAATATGCATCAGGATGCCAAATAGTGATGAAGGATGGGTGTGCCGGTTGTGCTCATTAGATAAGCAGGCAACACAGTAGCCTCTCGGTGGAGATGCCCATGTTCCAGTCTGCTATCCCCTTTCTGTCCAAAATATAAGTGAAAATGCCTAAAGGTATAATTTTTTATAATAAAAATAATGGATGTGAATATGTGTCTTTGTTTATCTAGGACTGTCAATGAAAGGAACTCATCCCAACAGTGTATATGGGATATCATGCTATGGAAAGGAAATTTACATTTCAAACGCGTAGGATATTCCTCTATTTTATATGAGGAGTCCTCTATTGCTGCAAAGCCACATATAGACAGTGGCTTCTTCCATTTTAAGAAGGAATATTTAAGAAGCTTCCACCACAGAACTGAAAAGGGCCGAAAAAAGCCTTAAAAATTTAAAAAGGTAGTCGTTTTATTTCCAAGACATTATCATAATAATGCTTGGAGCCTAAATGAATTGTCTACATGGATACTGTGTGTTGCTCTAAGCAATACATATGCCATCTCCCAACTCCAGCTGATACATTTGAGGCCAATTACGCTCAGACTGCTTCATCACAAATACTTCATCTCTCCTTTCCCATCCTCTATCTCTTTATGTAGACTCCTGAAGTGGGATGCTACTCCTCTCAAGTGATACAACAGTAGCTCCTTGGGTCTCTGGAGCCTTTCTGGCAGCCTACTTTCTCATTTAACCTACTTAGGAGGCTTTTTAAAATGATCCCAAAGAAAGCTTTTTTCATTTCTGTTCTCATCTCACACTCTCTAATGGAACCTAATGGGAGAGACAGCTGATTGGAGGTTGAACGTGAGAAGGGATATACCACCAGTAAAGGCAGACACGTGGAAAGGGAGACGTGTGTTACTGGAGAGTAATGCAACCAGTACTGGCTCATCAGTAGGAGGTTTCTCAGGAAACCAGAGGTAAACTGAGGTGGGAAGTAAATTCTGATAAAATATAATGTTTGGAAATTTGTTTTGTTGAACAAGCACAGTGTGCAGGTGCTATTTCATAGTAATACTGATTTACACCTCTGCAGCGAGCCATCATGATATTGATCTCAGTGCTGTCTCTCCTGTCAAGCCCTTCCTGTTGCTACATCTTGGCAGTTTTAAAATTTACCAGCAATTCTTGTCACATCACATAGGGATATGATTCTTTTAGTTATTATTATTTAACACAGTATATCATTCAGACAACCAAGCCATGAAATACTATTGCATTCCATCTTGAAAGACCCATTCTAGTGACCTTATTCACATGTCTACAGAAGATATTTCACGATCGGAACAGGCAGTCAAAGCCATGTCTGTGCAATTCCACCTTGCGCAGTGCTGTGCCAATAAAACAGGGATTCAGACAGCCAAGTTTTTACAGACCTAAAGAATAAATTCTGTGCCCCTGACAAACTTGTCAGAGTTAGGGATAGGGAACAAGGTTTATCTAACATTGGTAACATATTATTAGCTATTTGATAAAGTCCTTTGTTCTTATGCTTTTTTCATTTCAGTAAGGTGGTGACTATTGCATTTTTCTCTCTTCTGTTTGCTTTTTTAACAGTTTTTTGTGTTGCTCTTCTGCTTCCCTTTGTTTGTTGTGGTACAACGGACTTTGAGGAGTGCAGAGAGGAGACAGGTGAAGTGCAGATAACCTTACTAGAGTTGATGATGTCAGTGCAATAAAAGCATCCCATAAATGTCAATCCATCTGTTCTTTTTCTGTGAGTTTGGTTTAGTATTTAAAGCTTACACCTGGCTGCAGGCACTGAGGATTCTTTTTGGGATGCATTTTATGACCACTTATTTCTCCGGATCCACTATGTTGGCTTCAAAGGTGTGGACCCGCGGCTCCCGTTATCTAGCAAGTGACGCTTTCACAGGGAGGGCAGGGTGTAGGAATAGGAATTATGCAAAATGCAGTATTTAGTCATTGCCCTTGAGAGAGGGGCTTTAATTCTCTGTTGGAGTTTGTGAAAATAGCTCCTTAATGGTCAAAATCCTTTACTTTGAAGATGACCTGTATTGAGCAGCTGCGTGGAGAGTCTGGTCCAGAAGGGTGGCCGTAATCCAGTAAACCACTCAACACACATATTTGCTAGTCATCAGCTGCGTCTGGTTCACCATCTGGGTGGATAGCAGGTCCCTACTTTCTGTTTCCTCTCATTTAGTTTGGGGTTTTTCCTGCCAAGTTCTTCCCTGGTCTTTAAATTGTCTGTGTTGTTTCAATTTTTGTAATGCAGCTTCTGTATTTGTCTGCCTACAGTCTGATACTTGTTTAAAAGTATCAGGATGCTCTCTTGAAGAATC
This sequence comes from Hemichromis elongatus, assembly GCA_015108515.1. Taxonomy (NCBI): domain Eukaryota; kingdom Metazoa; phylum Chordata; class Actinopteri; order Cichliformes; family Cichlidae; genus Hemichromis; species Hemichromis elongatus. The sequence goes on along the minus strand of VUQR01015705.1, from coordinate 39,522 downwards.
AAAACTAGCTCTTAAGTGAATAAGTAACCCAAATCCTTTACCTAAGCAGTTCTAGACACGTTGAGGCACTAAAAGCATAGTTTCTTTTCTTGTGCCATCCTTCCACATGCTTATGTACACTAATGTATAAGACTGATAACCTGTGACTAACTCTCCACAATAATGTGGATTTTAGTAGAAAGTGCATTAATTGCTTGTCTGGTCACTGTATTGTGAATATCTAAATTATTGTTTTCCTGCGAAAGCATGAAATTCCTAAAACAATCAATATATTGAGTTTTGTTTATGCTTTTATCCACTTTAGTGTGATTTTCATATTCACTATCAATTAGTAAAGACTCATCAACCACATCAGGTGTGCAAAATGTAATGTTTTTTGTAGAATCTTTGTCTTTAAGACATTTTAGAGAGATTTTTGTGTTTCTTGTTTTTTGCCACAAAACTAATGGTCTCACTATTAGTTCTGATTAAGTTTTTATTGCTAATTAACTAATAATACCACTCTAACCCTGTAAAATTAGATGGTGACCGTGGGAATGTGATGCAGCTGCTAATCATCATCATGTTAGCTTTGTCACTGCTAGCATTTATACCCACTTATTCTTTGATAGTAGTTCTGGTCCCTGCACGGTCACTGCATGTAAAGTGTGTCATATCTTCACTGATGGAGCTCAGTCACAGAGTTACCAGATTGAGCCATTGGGGAATGAATGACAGAACAGGACTTCCTGCTTATTAATTGCCACATTTTCATTTCTTTGCCCCTGATATGACACAGGAGGCAAGTTCCCCAGATCCACTGCTAATTGCGTAGCATTCCATCACATCATGCTGGCGAAAATTCAAGTGCCATTGATCAAAAGCTATAGCTCCCACCGCTGGATACACCCCCGGTGATGGTGATTAAGGCCAGGAGGAAGAGAAGTAGAAAAAAAAAAGTTTGTGATTTAAAATTTTTGTCTGCATTTGTCTAACATAAAAGACCAGAAATTAAAGGGGAAAGTCATTTTATTTGTGCACTTTAAACAAGGACCAGATTAAAAAAAAAAAATTTCTTAATGCAATAGTGAAGGATTAGTTAGTTGCATCTACTTTCACAGAAACAACGTGTGTTCACACTAAAGTATTATAACTATACTCTAAGGTGTCGTAGATATCCAGTACAAATTACAGGCTATCAAGCCCCAAATATTGAGCCATTGTCTGAGTTTCGTGTTGCTGTTTGTCTTTAAAAGAAATAACGCGATACAAAAGAGAGCTCCAACAATGCTCTGACTTGTCAGACAAGGTAAAGACTTTTTATACCAAAGGATTTGAAGTGTTGGCATTCAAAAGCATACGTCCTTGATTAAAATACTTAAAGTCTTTGCAAGCATTCAGTTGGTTTTTGCCCAGTATTTCATCATCCTGAAGCATCCAAAACATGCTGAAATTTTAATTATTTAGCACTAGTAAGTATGTCTGTCATTCACTGCACTCGTACTGTATAGTGCAATAGTTCAAACTCTCGGTTCACCGTTAGGAAGAACTCCATGAAAGCCCGTTAAAGTAGAGCCTCCTGAATGACGCTGTGCTTTATGTGCATGTTTAGAAATCTCTAAGAGTCTTCTGTTTCTTCAAGGTTCAGCGGGCTTTATGGGGACTTTTTAGTTCACTGTAAATAAAAGTAGACAAAAACTGTTCCCTTGCCCAGCGCTGATACACTAGTGATTCTGAATGTTCTACTGACTGAGCATCTCTCAGCGCTGCAAACAGTTCTGCATTTCTACAGCAGAGTGAAATACAAAAGAGAAACAAATAAGAATTTCCTGTCATATCCTCAGGACACCATGCGTCATTTCTTCTTATGATTGTGTAGCTAAAATTGTCAATAATACCTACCTAAAAGTGCAGGGAAGAAGCCTGTGCAGCCTAAAACAAGAGCAAACAAACAGAGAATGTAGAATTCAGGGGTATGGTCCTTTAGGATGGAGGAGAAACACAACATATATTTTTAATGCTACACCACTTTAAGTTAATAATAATAATAATTAAATGTAAAAATAAGAATAAAACATATTTCCTAATGCTATATCTTAATATGGGTTACAATTTTGTAAATCTCCCAGACATAAAAGAGAATAGGAAGACGTCATAATTAGTAAATTCACCAACACTACAGCAACAAATGTGTGTAGAGCATTTCTTAGGAACAACAAAAACACTACCTGAGCCTTGTAAACAAACCAGTGTTTGTTTCTCCAGTCTTTTTGACAATGGTAAAGTTTTAAGATTGAAGCACGACCACTATGCATGAAGGCAAATGTCTTGACGGAGCACATTGAAATACCACTTTTCAGAACCGCACAGTCGCGAGTAACAATGGTGACTGAAACATATTGATGAGAAAAAAAAAGACTAACAAAGCAGATGAAAAAGAGGGAAGCAGGTGGAGGACAGTGACAACCTGGGGCCTGTTCTCCATATGTGGATCAGTCTTTTGGACGCATCAAATTGCCACTGCAACATAAAAGGAAACCATCACCCAACGGTGCTGCGCCGTTCTTGTGGGAGGAACTAATAGTGATTGGTGCGTTGGTAAGCGGAGCATTTCAAATTAAGAGGAATAGTGTGGGATTGTCCTTATGGTTTAGTGGTGCCTGACTCAAGAGCCTACCCTTTGCGAGAGGATAATTCACATGAATTGACATTTGTGATTTATTAGCACTCTGCATGAAAATGTGTGTGGTAGTTTAACTGGTGATTCTTGATTGGTTGTTAATAGGAGTGTGAATGGTTTTCTGTCTTTCTGTGTTAGACCGGGACTGGCGACCTGGCTGAGGCATACAGATGTGAGGGTTGTAACATTAAAGCAAAACATTTCTTCTTATGTTCTTATGCAATGCAACTTTGCAAAATGCTAAATTAATTAAAATACCTCGTGGTTCAGAGTAAGAGGTGAGCTTCCTCAACCTCTGTAGCCCACACTTTCTGTTTTTCAGGCTGCTTTAGATTACTGTACTCTACCACTTGCATTGAATCTCTGAATGCTTAGTCAGAGGTCATTTACTGATGCAGTCTAGTTACAAGGCTTTGATGAGTTCAAGAGAAGGAAAAAAGATTGTTGTATAAGAATGATTTAAGTCTTCATAGTATGTCAAAGTGCAGCTGTAAATTTGTGGTGTACTGTAAAAATCCACTATAACAGCAAATGCTACAAACAAAAAGAGGAATACTGGAAAGGAAAAACAAATGAACAACATAGAAAATGACCGTGACATTACTGGGCAGCACAAATCAATATTAGTACTTGCTTAGGAAGTTTTTCTGCAAGTTAATAAAGCTTGTATTTTTTTTTTCTTTAAAAAAAAAACACCTAATTCTCTACTTTCATTTTTAGCTATTGTGCAGCTTTTGGTATCTCATACATCATCATCTGCTAACAGCGAACTATGGCTGAACCCTTTTTATTCATGCTTTTAAATAAACTCACTGTTGTTCAGGTCATTTTCATCAGCCCACTTTGGCAGGTTAGCTTGTCCTTAATATTAACTTGCCCAGTTAAGATGAACCAGCCTCTAATTTAAACAGGAGCTCACAGAGGTCATGATGGATGGTGTTTTCTTTCCAGTGGCGGGAGGTCACACGAACTAATATCCCACATCTCTCACATGCTTGTGTGTGTAAGAACAGACATGAAATTGTTTCTTTTCCTCGTTTTAAAATCCCATTCCACCCCCTCCCTTTTCCTTTTCATTCCTCTCACTTGTTTCCGTTGTTATCACACCGTCTCCTGTTTGCCTTTAGTAAAAAAACACAGGAAGGTGAGCTTGTGTGTGAATATCAGTACTGCAGGTTGTATACGCTTGCAGTCCCCCTGGATAGATGGTCAAGTCTCCCATTTCTCATGTTCACTTCCGTGAGATTTAGTAGGGCAGATTGGTTTCAGGGTCGGCCCTGCACTGATGAGGGGAAAAGAAAAGGGTCGTAAATGTGTCCTGAAATGTGAAAGAGAGAGCAACAAACATGACCGCGGTGGAGCTGCAGGGTGCTGTTTGACCTGTGAATGCTGCTTTACCTGCAGGGAAAGAAAACTGCTGTAATTTTTACTCATTCTAGGTACACAGCATCTCTCAGCGATGTTTTAAGTTTGCTATTTGATCTGTTCTCAAACACTGAAGCAGTCTTACAAATCCCAAGGGCAACCTTTACAGTGCCTGATATTTCCTATAACATTAGTGTGTGTTTTTGTGCATAGTGACATTGTGTAGTTTGTGTACTGCAGTGTCAGAGTTCACGTTAGCAAGTTCCTCACACAGTTCTAGCTCATGCTCTACAGGTAAAGTATCTTTTCAGATTATTGCAAAATTTGTTTTTATTAAATTTTTTAATATACAGGCATTTGGCAAACTGAGAGAAGACAAAAAAGCGATAAAAAAAGACTTTTTTTTTAGTCAACTCAAGTTTGCTTATATAGCGTACTTAAAAAGCAACAGCTGTTGATTAAAATAATCAAATGAAATTAAAAACTAAACGGCAGAATTTAAGACAGAAAAAATGAATTTACAGAAAAGCTCTGCTGGTTCAACTTTGACCTGCCAGACTTTGTCGTAACACCATCCTCCCGGTGGTGTCGAATTACTGCAGTGCATCAGTTATGACTGGATAGTTTGCTTTATTTAACACAAGTTTTAGTTCCTTTCATGTGTTTGAAAGAGGGCCCTCTCGTTGTGTCTTTGTTTAGGTGATTGTTGGAGTGCCTGACAAAGTGGATTGACATTCTCTAAGCTGTGTACTTGAATCTACAATGGGATTATCCAACACTCATTCTTGTAGCGTACTGTTCGGCCTATTCAGATTCGACGCAGATTATGTAAACATCATGCAGAGATCTTGTGTTAACCTGCGCTGTCACACAACAAATGTGTGCCTCTTACCAAAAGCAATCAGGATTGAGCAGCTTAGCAAATGTGCAGGAGATTTATATAAATTTGTTATAGTTAATCCTTTAAAGACATGAAAGGATAATCCATCCAAATTACTATTTTCAAAACTTTACATGCGCATGTGGCACATTTAAAGAAAGCACAATGCTTCCCATAAGGTAATAATAAATGGCATTGTTGCCTTATCTCAAAATGAATCGGGTCTCACTTTGTGGAATTAAAAAAGGGTTATATTATAAAATCTCTTTTCATCTAATAAAACCACCAGAAAAACTGTTTACGAGCCGACAGATTACTTGTTAATTTGAAATGAATTGCTCCAGATGGACAACAGAGACATTTCACTGTTTACAAAATGTAACAAATTTCTTGAATAAAAATGAACTCAAACGTAGAGCAAGTAGAACGTGACGCGTTTGCCCTTTTTTGCCCACGTGCTGCCTCCACTTTTAATTACAAGGACCAAGATGAGTTCTGGTTAAAAATAGGCTTTAAAATTTTTAAAGATCATTTTTCTCTTTAATTTTTTCCCTCACAATATAGAAGGCCCGGCAGTCATGCCAGCATCAAGGTGTAATTTATTTATTATATGCTGCTAGTTTAAGGTAGTCCATTAAATTAGTTCTGGGAATCACTTCAGCCGTGTATTAGAAACAATTTGCAACACTTTGCAGGTAGCATCAGAAGCCTTCAGTGACCGTCCATCTGCCGCTTTCTCCACTGCTTCATAAGTAGTGTCTGTTGGGTCTTTTCCAGCTGTTTTTGATTTGCTTCAAAACCAAAAGAGAATCAAAAAGAAATAGTTTCATTTGTTTGGGGTGTGTACCAGAGGCCTGGGAGCTTGAGGCTCCTGCGCAGTATCTTAGCTGTTCCTTGGACCGTGCTTGTCTGGGACCACCGTTATCTTCACCCTCCACATCTTTACACAGCTTGCATTTGGGGTCTTGCCTGGTGTGATAGACCCAGCCTCTATGGATCTTGTGCTCACAGCTTGTTTCTGTGCTGCCATGATTAGTGCCTCAGTGCTGTCTTTCAGTCCAGCTTTGTCCAGCCACTGGTAGGATTTCTGGATGTCAGCCACCTCCGCTATCTTCCATGATGGTTCCTCCTCATCCTCATCTTTCTTGGGTTTCTGCTGCCTGAGGTATTCGCTGAGCACGCTGTCAGTTGGGGTCATCTTCTTGATGTATTTGTGGATGTTCATTGCCTCATCCTGGACCGTGGTGCTGACACTCACCAGTCCCTGGCCCCCTTCCTTCCTTCCGCTTAGCATACAGCCTCAGGGTCCTGGGATGAAACCCTCCATGCATGATAAGGAGCTTCCTTGTCTTGATATCAGTGGCTTCTATCTCCTCCTTTGGCCAGCTTATTATCCCAGCAGGGTACCTGATCATGGGCAGGGCATAACAGGTGGCTCTATAGCTGTGACTATAGCTTCCAAAGGTGGAAAATCCAAGAATTGCAGGGTTTTCTTTGTTTTGTTTTGGCATTTGATGCTGGCTTCATTGCTAAGCGTGCCCCTTGTGAGATTGTGTGCTCTGATTGATGACCAGCAACAATGGTTGTTTTACAGATATTTAGCGTATTTTTCTAGATACTCCCATAGAGGTGATCAATCTTCCTGAATAAAAAAATAGAATAATAAATTAAAGTGTAAGCTCACAGTAAACTGTCAAACCAAGAATAACACAGGCCCTGTATAATTAAGAACTAGTTTTGGCGTGTTTCCTCTTGTGATAATGATTTTAAATGTTCTTTATCACAGCTGTAACAATGTTGGACCTCCAAATGGAGGTTTGGCTGTGCCAAAATCTGCTTTTCATAAGCAAAGCCATTCAGCAACAATAAGGGTGTTTTGCAGCTTGTCCATTCGAGTGTCTTTGATTATATTTCCATCCTAACTATCTGGATCATGTTGTATCTGTCACACGTTGCTGAAGCAACAGCAGTTTCTTTTAATGAAGTGCAAAACAAGCAATTTCAAACAATTAAACACGAGACTAAATAAATGATTTTTCCCACCTACTACTGTCTGAATTTTTAAAATGAGGCAGGAGGACAAAGCAAGAAAATGAGTGCTTGAGATGTAGATGTCCAATAACCAGAGAAAGGTTGTACTGCTGTGTTTTGTACTTCAGTAGTCCGTTTAATCAACCCGTCACTTTTAATCTTGATTTATTTCATTTTAACAGGTAAAGAAAACCTAAACGTATGCTTACCTGGCAGATAAGCGCATGCCTGGCCTGTACCACTTTGGAAGTTTCTTTTCTGACTGAGGTGGCTGTATAATTGATCATAATTGAGCAAGGAGATTTATCATTTACAACATTTGAAATTGCAGCTGTCACATTTCCCTCTATCTCCCAGTCTGCTTCTCCACTCTGATCTGAAACTTTGCTAGTATAGCAAGTATCATGGAAGTTGAAACATTTTTCTAATGCTAAAAGTAAAGACATATTAATTTCAGCTCTTTTTTTTAAATGTAATTTTATTTATACAGCATCAAATCACAACAGTTGCCTATTTTAATATCCCAAGAAAACCCTAACTTTAAAAAATATTGTCTTTGAGAAAGCACTTGGTAACAGTAGGAAGGAAAAACTCAATTTTAACAGGAAGCAGAACCAGGCTCAGGAAGGGGTGGTCATCTGCCACAACTAGTTGGGGGTGAGGGGAGGAAGACGGGATAAAAGACACGCTGTGGCCAGATTAGAATTAAATGCAGAAAGGTGTATAAACACATAGTGAGTGAAAAAGAAACAATGCATGATGGGAAGCCCTTAGCAGCCTAGCCTATTGCAGTGTAACTAAGAGACGATTGAAGGTCACCTGGGCCTGCCTGATTTATATGCTTTATCAGAAAGGAAAGTTTTAAGCCTAATCTTAAAAGTAGAGACGGTGCCTTTCTCCAAACTGGGACAAACTGGGTTTTTAGGAAAGCCTAATAAAAGTTAATTATGATAGTCCAGCCACATTAGTGTTTTAAATTGTCTTGCTTGGCAAACTGTTATGTTTACAACATGATCTCAGAAATAGGTTGTGGAGTGTTAGGCCACAAAGATCAGTTGGCAGGCTCTTGGCAAACCCTGGGAAACATGTCTATTCACCGGCCAGTTGGCGAATGGTCATTGCTGGCAGTAGCTAGGTGAAATTGGTTGGACACATGTGTGTGGTGCTGCACCACAAACCTCCTTGCAATTGCTTTTTTTGTCAACAGATTGCAGAGTTTGCCCATAGTGTGCGTGCTCTGTGCAAGCTCTCCAGATACTCGCCTAGCAGAAGTGAATCATAGCTTTAGAATCAGTTACAGCAGTAGAACTGCAGTAACTGAAGGCGAACATTCTTCATTCAGCTTTGCGTCACATTTTTTCCAAGTTTCACCATCACTCAGCAAGTGGTTTGCAACTGTTTGGCAGACAAGCTCGCGTCTTCCATCCACCTACATGTTACCATGGCGGCCTGCCGCCAAGCAAAGCAATGATTGTGCAGCACCTTCTTTGCAACCAATTTCACCTAGTGACAGCAAACACAATTAAGCAGAATTATGCATAATTGAAAAGTTCAGTCAGAAAAGACTACACAATCACAGTTCTGTTATTCAAACACCAAAACTTTTTATAATACATAAACATTAGGTAGGATTTTTTCATGCTGGCAGTTGTTTTATGCTTGAAACTCACAAGAGTAAACAGGAAAAATTATAATATTTCCTTCAAATTCATCTATCGCACTCTTGAGGGGTTAGCCACATCTTCTGTACAGTATTGGCACCATCTCCTGCAAGAAGAAAGTGACTTCATTCAAATTAATGAGGTGGCTGAGTTTTTACACACATGGATAAAACTGTTCTAAATGTAGCTTATGGGGCATTTTGGCACATGAGAATATGTAACATTCTGCGGTTGGAGATAATTTTTCACCCCCAGGCTGATCCGGTCAAATCATCAGCAATTATTTGGAAACAAGTTTAAAAAAAACAAAACATTTCCAACAGAATGGACCTTTTCATTACAAAGTACATTTCTAATTTGCACAGCAGTCAGTCATCACTGTGAATGAAGGGGTGCCTCCATAATGAAAGCGAGGTCAAAATCCATTGGTGCCAGCACAAAAGTAACCACAACCCGTAATTCATTAAGTGTTTAGGCACCAAACTCTCTTTGAAACATGACGGCCTGATGTGAGCTAACTCGCCGCAGAGAGCAAAGTTTTGAATATTTCACAGTAATGCGGTTCGCAGTCGTAATGATATTTGACACATCGTAGCGGGTAAGAAGCGTCAAACATTATTACAACAAAGCAGCCGGAGACAGCCAGGAGAATGTCGTCTCTCATCAGCTGACAGACAGCTTGCGAAGCGAACTGTGAAATAATTTGTCTCATTGTCTGGCAGCCAGGAGCAGGACTCGGCAACAATAACAACAAGCCCCGTGGTCATCTTTCCATCGTTTGTTAATAATCCTTCATATTTCTGACTCTTCTCTGCTTGCAGTACACGTCGACCTGCCTGCCAGGAAACGTCATGAGAGAAAGTTTTCCTCAAAGAAAAAAAAAAAGAGCTGTTTGAAATTCAGTTTGGTGAATGAAAAGCTACAAAAAAGTATTCTTCTTCTTATGTGAACATAAATAATAATTCATAGAGAGCCATCGTAATTGATGATAGCTAAACCTGTCGCCTACTTTCATGCTGCTATGCCTTTGAAGTTTTCTATTTTCACAGGGATAGATAAAACACAAACTCAATATTTTTTGGTTTTTCACCACTGAGTCCTTTATTTTAGATACACGCAGGTAGACCGAGGCAGGGTTAAAAATTCATGACCATGCACTGTGGAAACTAGTTTAAATCACCACGGCCTTTTCTATGAATCAAACTTACTGTAAATTGCACAATAAAAATCCACAAAATCACTAAACTTGGCCCCGTTAAAAAACTGGACGCATGTCGTCCCTGTTTGTTATTACAGTTATTACAGTGACTTTGTTTTCCCCAATTTTTTTTCGGTGTGATTAATTAATCCTTGATTTAAAAAGTGAAAAGTCAAAGCAGCATCAGTGTATAGTCTGCTCAATTCTTTTTTTTCCATCATTTTTGACATTACTTCTGTTATTTCTGGTCTGCATCATCTGTCATCATCTTTACTGTGTAGAGGAAAAAAATGGAAACTCATTTTGAATTAGGATTTGAGAAACATATTCTTCCCTACCTGCACGCGTTGACTCAGGCAGAGCAGACGGCTGGGTTTGTGATAATCCCTCATCTCTTCATTCTGCGGGTAGCGAGCAGGAGGTAGGTAAGACTGGTATTATAGCGCTCTTCGGCAAGGAGAGCGGGCCACGGTGGAAGCTTTAGGTCAAAAAAACAAGAGTCAGAAAGGTGGACAGCCAAAGAGCATCCCTCAAGAGGCCCAGTGGTCAACAGTGCATGGGTCTTACCTGTCATAGGTCTCTTGGTGTCGAGAATGCAGTGGAGAGGAAACTCTGGAGCCAAAGAGGCCAAACAGTCAGAAAGGACGCAAAAAGGGGCTTTTGACAAGTGCAAGTGTTGCAGTGAAGCCTAGAGGATTAAAATCAACTCTGTTCTTGAGCCTTTTTTAAGTGACTCTTATGTAAATGGGTTGGCCAAGGTCAGAGGTACTATATGCAGCATAGTCCTCAGAGTTCTGTTTTCTTCTTACACAAAAAAAGCACACAAGCAAACGCTGGTGAACATCGTCTCATGTCACAGTACTTAAAGTCGGTGTAAGTAGCCTCTCCATGTGATGATTTTGTGTCTCTTCTCGCCAACTAACAAGCACGTCCTTGAAGTCCGTTATTAAATCAATTTGTTGCCCCAAATGCCATCATGGCTCACAGCATTCACCAGAGAGTACACCTTGGCTTCTTCCTCACCTCAGATCCCACTGGCAAGGCTTTGTTATGCCTGGTCTGAGCCACGTAGATAGCACTGGCCCTATCTCTCTGCGTCTGTCCACCTGTCACAGCAGTCATTCACCTGTGTAATCAAATTATCAGGGGCCCAAAAGAAGCACAGGACAACAGGCATTAAAATAGGGAACAAAGAATGCAGCAAAGATTTCCTGTACAATGCTGTATCTAAAATTATATTACTACATATTAGTGATGTAGTAAATCTGTAATAAATACCTGGACATTTTTATGTTAACAGTGGGTAATATTACTGCATGTTTTTGAGGGAGCCAGATGTAATGAACCAAGAAAGATCAATCAACACACTTCTAATTGCCCTGCAGCTCTACAGAGCTCAGTGTTTTGGGTTTTCTCATTTTCTGTATTTGAATAACATTAGTAAATTTAGCATAATTTATGCTAGCATTTTGAGTTAACTTAATAATCGGTTTTCTCTACCCCTTGCTCTTGTACTGTTTTCATTTAAATATGTATTTACAATTTATCTCAAAATTGATGAGTGTAAAGACAGAAAAAATGTTCCTGCGTGGACGATGATGTCCACTCATTTTGTGGCCAAGGATAGGGTTAATGTCCACAGAACAGAGCAGCAATATTGATGTGAATAAGGAATTTTAGCTAGTTTAAGGTTCAGTCGTGGCTGTACGTATAGCACTTGTTATGTTATTTTTGTCCACATATGACAAAAGTAGTGTTGTCATAATCATAACTGAATTGATTTATTTTTACATGGTGTATTGTTGGTTCATTTAACTGTAAAATTAACTGCAGCTCACTTACTTTAACTTCTCTTCCTCGTTAGTTGTGCTACTCAAATGCAGTTCTAACTTAGCAGCTTAGCTTTACTTTTTTCCCCAGTTCATTTATACACCAATGAAGCAACCACTAATTATATTAAAGGAAAAAAAATCTAGCTGCCACAGAGAAGGTCCCAGCCAGCGAGTGGATTTGAACCTTGAGGACAGCTTTGAAACGACTCGCTGTTATACTGCTGTTCTGACCAACCTGCAAAGCCAAGAAAAAAAAACATTCTTGAGGAAAGGAAACACGGAAAGGAGAAAAATGCCATATTACATACAAGCAGGACAAAAAAACGAATCAGTGGCAACACGTCTTGCAGAGAGATGAATCTAAAATTTGAAATTTGTGGTTTAAGTCATTGTCAATGTGTCCTGAGGAGGTCAGGGGAGCAGAGAGTGTCTACAGCTATCTATAAAAGATAGAATCTGCATTTCAGCGAGTAGTGTGGATCTTATCAAATTATGAACAGCGTACCTGAAAAATGTCAGATTAGAGACAACTTACTTTTTCAGCATGACAATGATCCCCAACACTGCCTATCCCGTAAAAGCATAGTCTGAAAAACGCACATATGGAACACTACATTGATGGACTGGCCTCCCGAGAACAGTGTCTTCAGCGAGAACAGACCAAAAGACAGCCACTATCCAAAGAAGAGCTTCAAATGTCCTTCAAGAAGCCTGGAGAACTATTCCTGAAGAAGGAACTGTACTGTACAAACTCTTCTTTTGCCTTATATTCTGTACATCAATTTATGTTTGCCCATGTTTCAAAAAATCACTGCATCTTAAAATGTGATGTCAGTTATCCCAAGAGTGACTATTATGGTGAAAGTGACAATTTTCCATTCTCAGTGACAACTGTAGAGTCTCACATCTATGATTTTAAATGATAAAATACATAAATATGCAGATCTTTCAGACAAAGCAACAACAGCATGACAAGAATTTTTCTGTTACTTGCCTTAACAATTCAATTTTTAAGGGTGAGAATTGCAATACGGAGCCAGTAACTGCATTGCATTCAAAGTGTATAATTGAGTTTTGAGCAAATTTCTCTAAGAAACAAAATATAGAAACGAGAAAATCCATTCTCTGATTTATTCACACTTATTAAAAAAAACTTGGACTTCATTAGGCTCGTTGACAGTATGTAACTGTCACGGTTTTGGGTCGGTGACCCAGCGTCCTGTGTTTTGGACATATTTAATCTTGCTAAATTCATTTTGAGTTTGAGAACCGGGCCTATTTCTCGATGTTATTATAGGTTTCTAGTTTAGTTACTTTAGGCCATCAGTTTATTTTCCCGTTCCATTAGTCGTGTCTCTGTGTTTTGTTGTTTAGTGTTTTCCTTCCGTTTTCGTACACTCATCTTTATGTTTTGTCCTTAGCATCACGTTAGATCTTCCATGTTTCCATGTTTGTTACGCTGTGTCTCTCGCTCACCCTCTCTCGGGGTCTCTTGCCCTTTCTAATCCCAGTCATGTCTCTGTGTTCCGTCTCCCTTACCTGTTCCCGTGTTCTTCTTCGTGTTTCATCCGTCATGTGCTCCCGTGTTTGCTTATCCCTGTCCTAGTGTCAAGCTTGCGTGTCCTTGCCTATATCTCGGTGTGCGAGCTACTTCCTGTTTTATTTTGTCAGTCCCTCATCTCATCTCATGTGCTTTGTGTTGCGTCTTGCTGTGTTCCCATGTGTTTCCTGCTCCCTGATCATACGTAAGTGTGTCTCCGTTTTCCCGGCATCTGTTAACCCACCCAGTGGTTCCATGTTTCAACTGTTCCAGGTCTCGCAGTGTTTTCCAAGTGTTTAGTTTCACAGTTTAGGTTTTTTTATGAGCATTTTCTTTTAAAGTTTGCTTGTATTGCTTTGTTGTAATGTTTAATTATCAGCCTATGTATAGGTTATTAATTCAGTGAGAACGCTATGGCACTTTTTCTGCTATGGTGCAACAAAAGTCCAGACTTGAAAAGGGAGTCCTTTCAGTTTTCCACTGCAATGTTTATTCAATATTACTGACCTTTCTGATGAGTGTCAGGAAGTGTGAATTGCTGCTTTGTCTACAGTAGCAGAAGCAAGCGCCACAATGTCAAGTGTATTCAAAAACTATAGCATTTCTTTTAATATGCCAACTTTATTTTCACATCAGTCAAAGAGCAAGGACTTTTTATACAAAGTGTTTTCTTTTTTTTTCTGCTGGCATTTCCACTCTCGTTTCTTCACGCACAAATTCAAAAGACATTTAAACAGGTGCAGAGAATGACACAGTAAAGTGCATCTGAAACTATGCATCAATGTTAATCTGTTTCCTTTCCTCCTCTATCTCCTTTTTGTAGGTACGGGGACATGGTGCCAAAGACGATTGCTGGAAAAATCTTTGGCTCCATCTGCTCCCTGAGTGGCGTCCTGGTGATCGCTCTGCCCGTCCCTGTCATCGTCTCCAACTTCAGCCGCATCTACCACCAGAACCAGAGAGCAGATAAACGGCGTGCTCAGAAGGTACAAGTTGGTGTCTTTATCTGAGCTCACGTGCTTCCGACAGGGACAACAAAGGAATGCGTGTGGGTGAAATCAGTGGCTGTGTTAAATCATGTGCACATATTACCTGAGCAGTGCATGCTCTTTATTTTCAAAAGGCCAAAGTTGTAGTGCAATATGACACATTATTACGTTAATGACAATAAATGGGAGGATGAAATGTTGAGTAAAACTTTTGGATGTGCAGGTACTAATAGTTATTCCTAAAAAGGAAACAAAAAAAACTTTTAAATCTCGTTTTTTTGTTTTTTTTTATTCAAATCATTAAAATAATGGATGTGAGGTTAAAGATCTTGATGACAGATGAGTTTCGTTCATATGAAAGGCACACGGGTATTTTACCAGCTTAAAAAAAAGGTGATGGTGAAAGGCACTGACCCCAATTAGGAACTGTACAACCACTTTGCGAATGAATGTCCTTCACTATAATTCATCCAACATTTTTCAGCACCACCACACAAGAAATGTGTTGCCCTTCAGATGCACCTTAAGTTAACATACTTTTACACACACTCACACACACAAGTTCTTCGTTTCTTAGACACACACTAAGTACCAAATGTTAGCCAGCCATTCACTACAATTCCCCCAGTAGGCTTGACCTTTCTATGGGGCTAGATAAGAGCACTATTAAGTTAGAGAGCAGCTGCTGATAGTTAATTGAGGAGGGAAAATTGTGATTTGAATCCTTACTGGTATTAGAATCCTAGGTGGGTGGTTTTCTAATTAATATACTCATTTTAATCAGTTCAAACACAACAGCATTAGCTTTCTCGCACCTTTGTTGAGTCCGGTGAGGCTCAGTTCTTTGTAAAATAGGTCCAATAGAGGCAACGATTTCTTTTCAAAACTGCTTAAGTTGGATATATCCTGTTAGATCAAACCTCAGTCAGTCTTAATATTTAAGTTTTAGAAGTATTTACTGACAGAAGAAAAGAAAAACCTTGTGAACTTACCTCTGGTTTCATAATATTTTCAAAAGACTGCCCTGTTGTGTATGTTTCATAAAAACATAATGCACTAGGTTATTTTATTGTGTCATTGCTACTTCAAAACAGTGTTTCGCACTGATGTGGTATACAGAAAATACAACAGTACTTCTTCTGTAGCACTTTCATAACATGCGTAGTTGCTTGTTCATTGACAGAATGTCTATTGTTTCGATATTGCTCAAATGGTCGTACTGTCGCTAAGCAACACCGGCTGACAGTAGGGCTGACCAGATATACTCCATGACCCGGCAGCTTTTGTGTTTTCCATACGTTTGTTGTGCAACTTACTTTTTATATTGATCCTGCAGGATTTTTGTTGTTTTAGATATCATCTTTCAGTGGTTGTAAAACATTTTTAGACCACAAAGGGACCGTAAACTCTTCACACTAATGAAGTTCTTTTAGCTTTTTGATGCTTTTCAGGCTTATAGTGCCTATTAAAGCAGTGAGCAGGCTCTCTGGGAAACATAGCCCAGGAATTAATTTACAAAAACATTATTAAGCTGTTAAAGGATAATTAAAAAGAAATAACATTTTACTGCTGCTTTTTGCTGCGGTCGTTGAGGATCTTCCCTCAATAGGAATCCCTGATGCAAGTAAACCATTATTCACATTTTAAAAGCTTAAAGGCTTAAAACCTAATGTTCAAAGTTCAAACACCGGACAGGACAACAAAAGTTAAGCAAACACCGAAGTGCCAGAGTGCTTACAAAAGAAATCTGATTCAGCAATTACAGTTAAGGTCTATAGGTGGCTTTAATATAGTAACTTAGCATAAATGTTTGTATCTAAAGTGTCGAGTATACATAAAATGAACAAATAGAAGTTAGGTCTGGACTTTGTAATGTATTAATAAAATTGTTGCCTTGCAATTAATAAGCTATGAAAAAAAAAAACTTGTTTTGATGTTTCAACATGACAACCTACATTCTGTCAAGGTTTTATATGGATTTAATCCTATTACACAACAAAAAATATCCCTCCCACATGTTGGTGCATTTGAAGCTTTGGGTTTTCTTTGGTCACTGGCTGCTTTTTCACTCATTTTCAGTCCAGTCGTTGTATCTGACCACTGTCAGTTTTTTTGTTTTTTGCTTTTTAAGCCTCTTAACCCTGACCTGTGAATCATTCAAGCAGAAAAAAGGCACCTAACACAAGGCATGAGCCAGTGTTGTGCTTACACATAATAGACAGGTTGGCAACAAACCAAAATTCTAGGCACAAAAAACAAGAGCCTACCCCCAAAACATATATAATTTTTTCCCACTTCTTTTGTTGAATCTATAAAAAAATGCCAAAGACAACGTTTAGCTAGCATAAAATAGTGTTTTTGCATTTAGATTATTTAGTGTGCAGTGTGTCCATAAAAACATGGTTAAAGGGTATAAGTGGAGGACAAAGGAAAAAGTGGCAGGCCTAAAAAAGCAGATGAACAGTATGTCAAAGTCATGTCTCTAGAAAATAGCATAAGAAAATCAGGCAAAGACCTGACATCGGCCCCCTGAGATGCATTTGGCCCTTCAATTGATCCATCTACTGTTCACCAAAGCCTCATTAGAAATGGTGGAATGGTGGCTGTCAAGAAGCTCTTCTTGACATATGACGGTTATGTGGCAGGCAAAGAAAACAGACCCAGATGCAGGAACCTGAATATAGGAATGAACTAAAAAAAAAAAAAAAAAAAATCAGCAACAAAATACGACACAAATGCTATTCCTGAAGACTCCTTAAAGAAATGACAGGAAATTTTCCCTACGAGAGTTACGGCTGTATTGAAAAATAAAGATAGCCGTATTAAATATTGACTTTCAACTTTTTTTGGCCTTTTATTTTGTATTTCTATGTATGCTGGCACATGTTTCAATAAACCAATGCAACTATTTATTGTTTTTAAAGCAAAATATTAAAAAATTATGAACTGCTGCTCGTGATTGTTGTACGGTGTCCCACAGTGAGCTGTTTTTGATCTAATTTAGTCACTTCTGCCTTTAACATAACCTAAAACAAAAATAAGAAAAATCAAGGGGAAAAGGGGGAGATATCTTTCATGTTAACTCTGTTCAAAAATTCCTTTTCCTTTTATTACTTTATATCTCCTGGCCTCCCGTTTCTCTCCAGATCTCATTCTTCTATAACAACACGCTGCTCTCGGTTCCTATTACAATTATGTAGTCATCAGGGGATTTGATTTTACAAAAAGGTCTTCTCGTGTATCCATCGCAGCTTCTCAGTCATTAAATAGAAAGTAGTGAAACCAAATTGGGCTTAATGATAGTTATTGCCTGCTAACTACTGGAGTGTATGCCTCAGTGCAAAGTACAGTCTGTCTTCAAGTTCAGTAACCCACTGAGGATATAACTAGCCACAGAAACAACCCCTGCCCTGATACTAATGTTCCTAATTCCCCAATAATTTGAAAACCAAACGTGCACAGGACGAAGACAGGTTCCTGTTTTATTCCTTCAGCAAATCAGCACTGCAGCACGGTGCAGTCAGAGTGCCGATAAGTGTCGAGGCAGTAAATGGACTGAGGTCACACCGGTAATGGGACAGCAAAGTCAAGTGGAGCCACACTGAGAGATGGCAGGTTGTTAAGGAAAAAAAGTCCTGAGACCAGAGACGTGAGGGCAAAACAAGACGATGGGAGCAAGAAAGGAAAGAGGGATGGAGGTCTGACAAGAGTAAAAATGGTAAGAGAATAAAAAAGAAGACAGAAGAACCAGAGGGAAAAAGTCTGTGAGAGGTCTGATTGGGGTAGAAGAAAGAAAAAACAGGAAGAGGGCTCTATATAGCAGTAGTTTCAAGGCTCACTTGTCTTGGAGGTGAACATTTTGAACCTTTCTGCTGCCTGACTGTCAGACTGTGGGTGGTAATGTTGGAGCATATAGGTCTGATTTGTGCGGTCAACTGAGACCACCGATGAAGTAAAATCACCACAATCACGACTGGGTTTTAGTCAGAATGTTGAAGAGGCTCGTTCAGGGCACACCGAACTTCGGAGTAATTTCTTAAAGAACTTTCCCAGCCATGAAATACTTATTCATCACCCTTTAGGAGGCATTTACTTCTAAAGATGAGTTTAGTGAATTTGAACTTTTGGGATTTTTGGGGGGGGGGGTTAACGTAACCTCTCCTCCCCTTTTTTTGTTTTTTACGAAGGGCATTCGATGTATCAGAATAACAATAACAAAGTACCAAGTATTTAATCTTTTTTATCAGATTTTTTTTAGACCTTAACAGAATAATGAGCTTTATTCTTTATATCTTTTATAGCTTCGGCTCAGGAGGTAGAGCAGGTCATCTGCTAATAAGAAGGTTGCTGGTTCTGGCTTCTCCAGTCTGCCTGTGAAAGTATCCTTGGCCAATATATTTAACCTCAAGTTACTCACAATGCATTCATCAGAGCGTGAATGTTAGATAGAAAGTGCTTGTGTGAATGAGAGATGCTGTAAAAAGTGCTTTGAGTGCATTTGCCATAAAAAATAACACATGCAGACGTTGCTGTATGGATTCCACATTCTTTTACAGGGAATTGACAAGAGTAATTATCTTTTCTATAGTCAATCTCTGACTTTAATCATGTCTGGGGTTTTCAGTTTGATTTTACAGTAGTATCGTAAGGTCAGAATTATTGTTTTTAAAAGCAGTATCAATTGAACACTTTGGACTTTCAACACTTTGCAACAAGCAACCATATGACCAACGCTGAAAGAGCCCCTTTATATAAAAGCTGTATGAAAAAAAACCCGAAGTTTTTTAATCATTTTTATTGATTGAATATATAAATGACAAAAATTTCAGAAAGCCCTCAACTTAAAGTTGCCACTAGTGAATTTAAATGCATCTTGGGAGATACGGGGAACGAGGGCTGACGTTGTGGGTATTTGTATCCCATATATTATGTTTTAGAGGTTGTATTTAATGTTGTATTTGTTTGAGTTTGTATGTTTGCTGCCTCGGCCAAGAATCCCTTGCTAAATTTGATCTCAGTGGAACTTCAATCGCATTTCAGGTTAGGTGTCAATTGTAAGGGAATGATACGTGAGACCGGACATCCAGTGGCTTCTATTCTCTTTGTTATTGAAATGTGTGGCATCATCATGCCTTCGTCTAAAGAGCTTTCTGAGGCCTTTGGGATATTTATGAATCTGGCACTGAGGTCAAAGGAACTAACCGTTCCTGTCTAAGGAAAATATTCTAGAAGTGGAAGAAAAGAGGTTCAATAACACTGGGGAAAAAAAGTGCCAGTCTGTCTAGGACCAGAGTAGAAGTCTCAGATAATGTCAAGATTTCATTACAGGATGTGCAGGTAATACTTGCACCTGTTGGTATTAGCATGCACGCATTTATGGTCTGAAAGAGAACCACAAATTTAACCTTCATGTGAAGCACGCCATTAAAAAGCACTTTCTATCCAAAATGAACATTAAAATAAAACTGGAGCTTGCTAATGGGGATGTACGCAAAGGCTTTTTGGAAAAATGGACAAAGATAGAGGCGTTTTGGCCACAGTAACAGTGGACATGGTTGTGCATTTATTACAAGATGACTTGAATCATATGAAAATATTGCATGAAGTTAATGTGAGGCCATCTGTGCAAAAGTTGAGACTTTTGGATTATAATGGAAAAATGCCTCCAAAAATACATTTCTGATACAGACGCACTTTGAGTTAAGTCAAAGAACACTACAAACATGTTGTATTTGATAATTATGTCGCGTTTTTCTTCATAGATTAACAAATTATTATTAAATATTATTAAAAAAAAATATTCGAGAGTTATTTACTTACTGATGTTTGTGTTTTTATCTTTTCTCAAACTTACAAATTGTGTAGCCAAAGCCTATAATGTACAGTAGTATGTCCCCAGTCCATTTTACTAGTATGCATTAGTGAGGCACAATGAACTGAAAGACACATTCTTTTCATGATGAACATTGGTAATCGAGCGATCTGCCATATATAGTCCTGTTTGAATGCCTGAAAATTCCTCAGTTCGTTTCAGTTATTTATATATTTTTTCCTACTTTTAAATTATTTGGAGGCAAACTTTTTTTTTTTTCCTGGTCGGCATTTTCATGATGAGGGGTTTTATAGGACAGAACAATAAATTCATAATAATCAATAGAGAATTTTCAGTTATATTTCCACTAATATTTCAAAGACAGATTCACTGTGTCCCTCTGGAGCTCAGACAAACTTTAAATTCAATGGGATTTGAAGGCCATCAAAAGCAAATTGACCTGGAAAAGGCCTGGTTTGCACTTCGTTCAAGGGCTCACACAATGGTTTACAGCATAAAAATGAACACCACAGTGCTCAGTTGGAAAACATATAATTTCTATTGCAGGTAGACAAATATTGATCCATGTCTGATACCTTCATCAACTATTCAGGGACTTGGGTTTAAACGAGTTTGAGTTAATCTGCGTCAATATTCCTCACTGTCTTTGACCTTGAACTAAATGAGACTCAATCACACCTCTGGATTTGAGCAGTTTTCGTGTGTTTAGAGTAAAAGTTTCTTGGACGACTGTGTGGGCTCAGCGGCTCATCACAGAGGCTTAGACAGCATGCTCAGTGCAACCTTTTGCACTAACGGAAGAATCGCAGACGGTTACTCTTTTATATTTTTTCCCTTTCTTGTGTCAAGTAGTACCTTTGATCAATAATGAAGCCAGGCAGCTTGTGACGGTAATTTCACTGGTTCCTAATTCATTCACTCTTCAGATGCAGAAAGTAGCAGTCAATGATCCTCTCATTTTACCCCTGTTTCACATACTGACCACGTACGTACACAAACACTATTATTACCTCTCAGTTTCCAGCTTTTCGTACAACTTCACAAGTCTGACACGCAGTTTTTGAAGCATCTAAATGTTACTTTTGAATCATGTCTGGAAAGCAAATGTTGTTCTGTCCACAGTATCTGCTGTGTCTTAAATGTATTAAAAGGAGGTGTGAGAGAGGGAGAGCAGTGGGCTGAGGTTAAAGATAAAGCTCAGCTTACAGTTGTCATAATATCCTCCTTATTTTATGAAATTCTTAATGCAATTTCTCTCTCATTTCCTGTCTTCTTTGTTCTATTATTATAATATCTATTATTTAAAGCATTTTTTTTCTTTTCTCTGCAACAGAAAGGGAATAAAATAAACTGATAAATGTTGGCAAACAGGTTTTACATTGTTGTGAACTCAGTAGGGTTCTCATGGGCTTAATTGGCACTAATGCAGCAAATTATCAATTTGTGCTCTTTCCCAGTCGCAGCACCATTGAATGCAAGACTTGGCTTCACGTTGCATTTATATATTTGTCTTAGTTTGAGCCGAGTTTTTTTTTTGTTGTTGTTGTTTTTCTCGGTGGACTGACTCTTTAGTTTTATCCTGTTTTAAAAGAATCAATCTGAAGGGTTCAGACTGAAAATTCTCACAACTTTCTGCCAAAAATTGGAGTTTCAAAGAGATCATCGTGAGTCTTCATTCTTTATTTATGATTAGTCAGAGTTTGCTGCTCTTCCAGAGATCCACATAAAATGAATTATAAAAAAACAAACAACTCGGTATCAATGGACTGAAAGGAAAAAAAATTGAAAAAGCGAAGCTGTAAAGAATCAGAAAATGTAAGGGCTAAAGTTACAGATGAAAGAATAAGAAGTTAAAAGAAGAAATTCATTTAAAAAAAAAAGCTTTTTGATTCCATCTACACTGTGTTGGCAAAATTGTTGGACATCCCAATTAAAGCTACAACTACCCAAGAATTGTTTTCATGGTTTTGATTGTTGTTTTCTCTAAATCATAAGAGATCTTTATATATTTAAAAAGAGCACTGTGTTAGACTAAAAAAATGATCAAAGTATTTACATATTATTTAATTGTTTCAGCCTAAATCCTCATATTCTTGCGCACCTTTAATCTAGAGTGGGGATAATCCTATCATGCATCCCCCAGACACAAAGACAAGTCGTTATTGTAGAATTTGCCGTCTAAAACCTTTTTTTTTTTTGCTGGTGACTTCAGCCTCAGTCAGCATCTTTGGGAAAAAACTGGAAACTGAGCCAGGCCTTATCGCCCAGCATCGCTACTGGGATTTCAGCTAAATGTGAGCAAAAATCTGCAGCGGCAAGATAGCAACATTTTAATGCTCATTTCAGACTTGAAATTACATTTTCAACATTCCCAAATGAGTGTATTGTTTGGGTGCCGACTTACAGACATATTCAGCAGCAGCATGCTGCAGCTGTCACGTAGTAGCTGTGAAAATTACTACAGGGTTTGTGTGATGAGTTGGCAGATTCTCATCATTAAGCAGGTATTAGTCATCTTCTCCGACCTCCCGCCTACCTTGTCTGATGCTGTGACCTCTTCTTCTTCCCACACCCAGAAAGCCAGACTGGCCAGGATAAGAATAGCCAAGTCCGGCAGCGCCAACGCCTTCCTTCAGAGCAAACACAACGGACTTCTCAACGAACTGCTGGAGCTGACGGTGAGAAAGACCCCTGACCCTCTGAATGCGAAGAACCACCAGCAGCAAAGTTGGCGCGATGATTTCTTGGAAGCTGTTTTAAGTGTGCTCATTAAAAATGGTGCAATGCCAGTAGGTTGTAATTCAGTATTAATCATATTGTTCCTTGTCAAACGCCCATGTACTAATTATTTCAGTTCACTGCAACTCAGTAGCTTGGAGGCAACAACTTCATATCTGCAGTACACAAACGCAAGCAAAGTGGCAACAATTACTGTCAAATAAACAGAGAACAATTTAAAAGTAATTTAGAGGCTATAAAAGAAGAAGTTGGAGCCATTACATTCTTGTTGTTATGCAGGGCAGAGGTGATAGCAGAGGCTAATAATGTTCCATGTGAGTGTTATCTGTGTAATAACACAAAGTGCTTTTTCTGGTTGTTCATCAGTCTGAGACTTGATTTAATCCATGTCTGTGAAAACGGTAAGCTTAGGTTATCTAGGATGTAAGACTGTTCTTACTTGCTTGTTGATTCGCTCTCGGTGATAATTACGTTGTTAGTGCATTAAAGGAGGCTTCAAAGCAAACCGGAGCCACTGAACAATGAAACAGTGGAGACAATAGAGATTCACTTTAAAGTAGTTTTGAAGTTCGGTTTCTAATGCCTAGCATAAGAACAGGCATCGGTCTGTTTCTCTCAGAGGACTTAAATAATTATTTACTCTACTGTTGTGTGTGTCTGCGCTTGACGTTCAGCTAACGTTCTACTTTTTGACTCAGTCATCATCCACTGTGTTCCACTCTACATTTACTCATCTCTTTTATAAAATATATATATATATATATTTTATAACCACCATAGAAAAATGTGTTAGGTAATGTGTGAGCAAATTGCCTGAATCCCATCCATCTAGACCATCGCTCGTGTTTTCAGTGACACACTCCCCTCCTTGCAGATGGTTACTAAAATCCATTTGGACCTAATAGAGTCCAGTGTGAAAGCTCATGGGTGTCTGCAAGTGGTTAGAATTATCATATAAATGCCATCTGTGAGTGCTGAGCACCCCCCCCCCCCCCCCCCCCCCCTTTTTTTTTTTTTTGGTGT
>VUQR01015705.1:0-12149 GCA_015108515.1 Hemichromis elongatus | reverse complement strand
GCAATCAGCGTACAGACGGGGATGAGCAGAAGCTGACCCAGAAGTCCATCTCTCTGTTAGAGAGCCAACACCACCACCTGCTGCACTGTCTGGAGAAAACAACAGTAAGTGCACTTTGCTCTGTTATAAATATACACATCCACTGTATAGCTATGGCTGCAAACTAAGCTAACATTAATGAAGCTGGAGATACATTTTATACCATTTCTCAGTGAGAAGCTTGCTCTTCACACTGACTTTGCATGAAGCTGTCAAATTCCCCCAAAACAGATGAAAAAGGGTCTTTAGGGCATATTGCGGCTGTCATTGTCACAGTAAGGCGTCCCTTCTCGTCAAATCTGTGGTTTGAGTTCAGAAGGAAGCAAAAAAAAAAACACATTCTTGGTAAAAATAAATAAATAAATAAATGGAGAAAAAAAAAAAGTCATGATGTTTACACGGCAGGTTGACAGTTGTTAGGGGACTTTGTGGGTGTGGGGTTGAGAGCGGGTCTGTAAAAACTGGAACTTGCGGGGTTTTAAAACTCAGCTGCACCCTAAACTAAATTTGGCGTATCACTACGCCAAATCAGCTACACTGCAGGTTTCTGCACTGCCAACCACAGAGGAGGCGTCGCCGACGGCACACCAGCATGTATTTGGACAGAGGAATATTCTCTTTTATTATTATTATTTTCTGTGTTATTCGTTGTAATGTATTTGTTTTTTTATATTTCTGTATTGTTTTATATTTATTCAGTCTAAGTTTTTGTACACAATCACATTTAATTTAAGGTTCCCTATTAGACAGAATACGTCTGTTTACGCTTGTGTAAAAATTGTAATAATATTGTACATCATAATGTTGCACCTTTATGTTTTCCTTTAGTCTTTGTATGAGGAAGAAACGCCTCTTGAATTTAAATTACACTGTTACAATTTGATATAAAAGGAATATTCACAGTATCTATTTAACGTAACTACCCCTAAGTTTACTTCAGGGGTGGCCAACTCCAGGCCCCTTGGACACCCCTGGTTTACTTAAACGTAGTCCGTGTTAAAGTTTAGCTATGGCAGCCTGTGCAGCAGGACACAGAAGACACAGGTTTGTACGTAAATCATGTGAAGGTTAATCCCAAATCTGCATCTACTGTAAAGTCTTTAAAGCTACTGTTGCAAAAGTGTTTGGCTAAGATCTGTGTGAAACACTGACAGTGTTATCCAGGCAGCGTATATAGGAAATCAGCCAGGCGCATGATTTTTGGATGATAAGATGAAGGTTTATTTTTATAATTTCTTTAAATTATATTTGCTTTGGTGCGGTTCCTTTTGTAAAAATGTAATTGATGTATAACTGGGCAAAAAGTCCTGTAACTCTGTTGTGTAGCCTATTTACTGATTCTGCCGTTCTTCTTTTCTCCTTGTTTGCCATCCCCATGTTTTTTTCATTCATCTTCTTCCCTCCAGGCTCACGAGTTTGTGGACGAGCAGATATACGAGCAGAACTGTTTGGAAACGGCTCTGGAGACCTATCCCTCACGCAGTCCCTCCGTATCCAGCCATGACAGCGCCGAACGTACCTGTTGTAGTCGAAAGAGAAAGAGAAATGTTCCTCTGCCTAACACCAGCCTGCCCACCACCCATTCAACACACCAGGGCCCGCTGCAGGAACTCAGTGCCATCCACATACAGTGCGGTGACCCGCTGTCGCACAGCGCCAGGTGAAACAAAAATAGATGCAGGGGCTAGCATCAGAGGTTTGGCAAATATTTCAAACTCCTGGTGTTTGGCCATTGAAACTGTTTTATGTGTGCAAGTATTAATCTTTCCCTCCAAAACACATCTCTGGGGGTACACTTTGAAGTCCCTCACCCAGCTCTACACATTTAATAGCTGGATCTGAATAAGCAATTGTTAACATTAAGCCAGCTGCATTAAAATAATGCAGTTAAATAAAATATATCTCTGAGAAATGAGTTGTACTTTTATAAGTAACAGAGTACATTAACTTTTAAAAACGTCATTTAAGTTTTGTACAGCTATTTTAATTATCAGACAAATTCCATTCAAAATAAAATGTCTTTTAAGGACTCATTTGTTTCATATTTTATGTCTCAAATGTGTCATTAGATACACTAAAAAGGTATTTGATCAAACTTATTACACTCAGATTTCAGGTGTTTTCAGTCCCATCGTCACAGATGTATAAAATCGAGCATTTATACTTCTGCCTCACAAACATTTGTGAAACAATGGGTCGTTCCAATGAGCTCACTTAATTTGAACACTGTACAGTACTAGGATACCATTGTTGCAACAAGTCTGTCTGAAATGTCTTCTTTCCTAAATATTCAATGATAAACTGTAAGTGGTATGCAAATTGCAACGTGGAAGCATTTAGGAACCACAGCAATTCAGCTACTAAGTGTCAGATCATGTAAAGTTGCAAAGTGCTGAGGCACTTACCAAACGTACCAATGCTCTGCTGACTGAATAACTGCAGAGTCCCAAACCTTCTCTGGGATAGCATGAAAACTCTCTGATGGGAGCTTGATTGAAAGATGTTTTCACGTCTTTAGAGCAGCATGCAAGCACAATGCCAAACGTCTGCTGGACTGGTGTAACGTCCACTGCCCTTGGACTCTGGCACAGTGGAAATGTGTTGTGTGGAGTTGCAGGCGGAATCACGGATGAGTCTCCTCCACTGAACTTTAGGTTATAGGGTTGTTTATTTTAAGGATCGGTCTGGTCTGGTTTGGACTGATCTATGCTTCAGCACTGAAGAAACAGTTTGGGGAAGACCGTTTTCTGTTCCAGCATGTCTTTATTCCAGTGCACATAGCGTGGGCCATAAGGTTATAATCAGCTGATAGTGCTGAAGACCTTGAGTGACCCACACAGAGCCCATTAAACACGTTGGGATGAACAAGAGTGGAGATTGTGAGTCATACCCCTCATCAGTGTCTGACCTCACAAATGTTCTCCCGGCTGAATGGGCAAGAGTTCCCAGACACACTTCAAAATTTTGTAGAAAGTCATCGCAGAAGAGCAGAAGCCATTATTGCTGCAAAGGGGGAGCCCATTTCCATTTTATTGCCTATGAATTTATAATAGGATGTCATAAAAGCTAATGTAGGTGTAATGTGTGGGTGGCCCAGTACTTTTGTGCATAAAGTCTTGTTTTAAAGGTTTGTTTAGATTTCACAGGTGTAAATAATAAAGTTGACTGTGAGTGTCTCCGCAGCAGTTAACTGATAAAAGTTTGGTATATAAATTTCTCCAGCGTCTTCATTTTCTGCCCAAATTTACAAAAACATTATGGAAATTACAGAAAATGTTTTGCTTAAAAAATGATGTCATTACTTATGCAGTTACAAGCATTTGCAGCTTTATTCTGTATACACTTGACATTAACCGCGTTTAATTATACTTAACAGCCGCGCCAACCTCAACCTCAAAACTGACGAGAGCAGCAGGATCAACTGCAAAAGTGGCCGGATCACCACAGCCATCATCAGCCTCCCGACACCCCCTGCTTTAACCCCCGACGGAGACGGGCTCCACGGGCCCCCGCAGCGGAGGCCGCCCCAACCTCCGAGTCGCCCACCACCCGTGAGCATCCAGACCACAGCAAGCTCAGCTGGCGCCAACATTGTCAAAGTCTCCGCTCTGTGACTGACAGATATAACTCACCCCAACAGGGGGGAAGAAAAGAAGAGGAGGAGGAAGCAGGTAACACTACATTCATGGACGCACCATGTTCCCTAATACAGGGTCAATGAGAAGAGAGGTGTACTCCAGAGGACTCACCAGATATGGAGAAATTACTGAAGTAGACGACTGTAGATATGTGACCTGAGAATCACGCTCCTGTCATGTCGTGTGTGTACTGTAGATACGATGAGAACTGCTGCATTTCTAAACATTTCTTACAGCAGTGGAGACGGTTTACAGCAGGTACTCTGGAAAATACCTGATGACATCGGGCAACTGGCAGAAACATCAGCAGACCCCGTTGGCCATCACAAATTCACAGTAAATTTGACGTGAATTCAAAGTGACAAAGAAGATTTGTTGAGTTTAAATACTGCAGAACAAAGCTGTTGAATTTGATTGGTCATGTTTGTGTTATGTGATTGTCTCTAGTATTTTGAGAAACATAAACTGTTTTAGTTTAAAGTCGCCACGCCTGATGCTGCTAATATCATCACTGAAACGTGTATTTCAATCATTGCAGACTGGAAACAGTGTTTCTTTGTTTTCGTTGGATAATTGTATCGATCCATTATTTTGATTCTTCAAACCAAACTGTGATTTTAGTCGTATTTTTAAAAAAGTCCCACTGAATGTGGACTGAAGGCTGACGGTCTTCATACTGCATTGAAACAGAGCAGTGGTTCTCAGCCTAGAGCTGACCGTAGAACTGCTCTGATGAGGTTACACCACATCCCATGAAAAACCAAAACCAACCACTTGATTGATTGAAATTCATTCATCCTGATCTTAACTGTTTGTGTTACAAAAACTCAAGAAAGTAACTTGTTTTAAATCATTTTTTCCTGCGGATTAATATGTGTTGCAGTAGTTTGTACAGTAGAAGGACGATGTACACGAGGGTTCTGACATGTTAATGTAATGG
Source organism: Hemichromis elongatus (assembly GCA_015108515.1). NCBI lineage: Eukaryota > Metazoa > Chordata > Actinopteri > Cichliformes > Cichlidae > Hemichromis > Hemichromis elongatus. Next base: position 7,532 of record VUQR01015705.1, on the reverse strand, counting down.
AGAAACAAGCCATGCAGTGAAACAATGATGGAAAATAATAAAAGGTATATAACATGGCAGATACTACAGCATTTGGTTTCAGTACAGCAGTCAGTGTTAGTAAGGCCAGGATACTGAATAACATGATCGTAGTCACACCAGTGTCCCAGAGTGAAGTGTCGTTTATGGCTCAGCCACACTACAGTAAGACTGTTGCATTCAACCGATTGCAAGTAGTTTCAAAAACCAACTGGGTGATCACTTCTGATCGTGAGGTGATTGTGTAGGTTACCTGCTCCGGAGCAACCAGTGTCCAAACAGTCTGACTCAAACTGACTCACTCTCACACAGACTGGTTAAAGCTTGCAAATAATTGCCATCTAATTTATAAATGCAGACGGATTCCCAACAAGTAGCAATCAATCTGAGTCAGTGTGTGCAGGATTCATCTGTTCCTCATCTCTTTACAGTTGAGTTTAAAACAAATTGTTGCCAACTGCTTGTATTCCTAAATAAAAGCAAAGTTGCAGAGCATCTATATCACTTGGCTGTCCTGCAGCAACCATGTCACTATTTGTGGACACATTTCTGAAATTTTTTTCTTTTGAGTCTGCGAGGTTCCAACTGGACTCTGAATGTAAGTAGTTCATTTAAATTTCTGTTAAATGTAAATTGTATGTAGATGGCAACAAATTTGCAACAGACAGCAACAGATTCACAATTTGCCAACAGGAGCCCCCTTCTATCACAAACTGATAGCAGACTGAAGACGGTAACTGACTGCAAAGGGGGGTTGCAGACCTGCTCCCCATCTTTGAAAAAGGCATTTCATAGGAAGCACGATTCCAAGTTGACTGCACACACTCACAATATCTTTGGTGTCACGCTCTCCAAGCACTCTTTCCTGGTGTGACTGTAGCAGTTTGCATTCATAATAAAGCCACAATGTAATTTCAAATAATAAAAAAGTAATTCCTTTTTTTTTTTTTTTTGAAACTTAAAATTGGGAAGTGTTATGATTGCACAGATTTGCTTTGATTTTCTCTTGATTTGCCCATTGTGACATAGCCATCACAAAAAATCTTACTTTTTTTGTAATTAAAAAAAAAGGTTCAACTATTTATTACAAATTGCTTCTCACAGCACATCTGTACTAACTACTGTGGACAGACAAGAATTACTGGTGTAGGTCAAATTCATTGCTGCTTTGTTGCCGTCTTATGGAACATAAACAGAATATTGCCGGGCTCATCCTGACAAACAAGCTGCAAAATTCCTATTAGAAAATAAATTGTGGTTAAGTGCTTGTATGAGTTTGTAAACGCACTGACGCTTTATCCCCGCTGTGCTGCTGCCATTCAGGTTGAAGGTTGAGCAGGACACTGAAATGGAAAATAATATTGTGCATGTTCATCGTGAATGTTTGGGTATTGAATGCCATGAAGGTTAAGCACCACTCAACCCGCACTATTACAGGAATGGAACGTATTCATGTTCATTCTGTTCGGCATTTAAAAAACTAAAAATTTGGTTTTTCAGGTATTCTGTCTTTCCCTAAAAATATTAGCTGCTTTTTTTTTTAAACTTTTCTTTTTAACGTATTTGTAGCCCTCTGTGTCTTCACTAAATGTCTGTGAAAAGATTTGATTTCACTGATGACTTTGAATATTCGTGCGCTTTTCATAAGACACTAAGGACATCTGCTATCTTTTAAAACATTTAGAAAAATAAAAGAGCGATGACTCGGTGTGGCACAACTATCTCTAACCCTGGTCCACTTAACGTTTTCAGCGATTTCCACCGTGAAAGCCAGTTAAAATAATATTAAACCAGCTTCTGAGCAGAATAAACGACACATGTACGTTGCACTGGAGTTGGCTTAGTTTTGTCAAACTGCTGTTTTAAAGGTCAAAAACGAACTAGTTCTAAAAAAAATATACAGATAATAAGTAGGACAGTCTCAGAAGTGGTCACAAGATGGCAGCAGAGATACTTTCTAACACCAAATGAAAACCACAGAAAATGAGCCGAGCCCCGCAGGACTGATTTCTGGCCTTACTCCTCACTGGATTATCATTTCCATACCTACCTGCTGCACACTGTTGCACATTTGAAGTCGGTAGATGCGTGTTTGGAATAGTTTGTGAGTACTTGCCAAGTGTGCTATAGTTATCTGTATCAGTTACACAACGTGTTTATTTGTCTCTTGGTTTGGTTTGTTAAAGTGGAACTTGATTATTTAACTTAATGTGCTTCTGAGTCACGAGGCACCACGTGAGGTCTTTTTTGCTGTACTGGTATATTTTTGTGTTGCATTTCTGTATTTTGTCACGTTTAAACAACCAGGTGAAGGTATTGTGTGAAAATGGTCACTTTTCCGTCCTTTGTAAGAACAACAAAGTAGTGGTACTATTTATGCTGCTTCACGAAAACAAACCCTTTAGCCATTTTTTTCTTGTTATTGTTGAAAATATTGAGTGTTCATAAGCTGGATCTTGGTTACCATTGAAACAGTATTTACACATTACGGCTTTTTGCAGCGTCATAGACCACCTTCACCTTTTTAAAAAATGTATATTAAGAGAAATCACCTTTCTCACACCGGAGTGACTCCTATATGAAGATTTTTGTTGTGATTATCTGATGGACCTTTCCCCCCCCCCCCCAAAGGAGTCGTTGAGGTCTGTTTTCTAAAAGTCTTGGCATTGCTGTTTGTGTTGTTTCTTATCCTTTTTATCTTTCAAACTGAGCTTTTTCTGTCTGTTTGCTGTGTGTGCAGTATTCTGTCAGTTTGTTTGTTATAAGAACTACGAAGTGTCAGAAAATTAAACTCTGCCACAACAGTCCCACGCTGTCTTTCTTCTCTCTCCTGTCACCAGTGTTGCACAGAAATCTGCATTTATTTATTTTTTTATTTTGGTTTCATCGTTTCATTTTACACAGATTGTAATTTCGAGATGAGAGCACAAGAAATAGCCTAATCGTGTTTAAATTTGGGATGAATCACATCTCCTCTTAAACATACTTAAATCTCTAACTCAGGTCGTGCTTTTATAAAAGTGGAATTGCTGACATAGCATTGCACAGACTTCAAGCAGAGCCCATGTATGCATCGTACGCTGTAAACACTATTCACACACTATTCACCTCTGCACCGGCACAGTGACCCCACATAAAGTTCTGTAACTTGGTGTCTGACTTGCTAGATGTGGATAGATGTTCACCACTTAGTAATAATACCACAGCTGACTGTGTAATATCTATGGTGGCTTTACAATACCACACTCAAATTTAGTGAGAACGACCCATTCGTTCATAGATATTTGTGAACGTAGACTGCACGGCTGCTTGGTTTTATACACCTGTAGCAATGGGAGAGAAAACAGAGAAAATCTGTTCAACCCAATATTCTCCTAAAGCATTTTATTGTGTGAGTTCCATTTATTTTATTGTGAATAAACACCATATTTCTTCTTCTGACCATAAAATAGAGCTTAAAAAAACATGAAATAGTTGTAATATAATAAATGTAGTCACTTGATCTTAGATACAGCCTGTGGACAACCTTACCCATTGAATATACTGAATTAATTTTAGTGATAAAATATTTAATTAACATGTGTTTGGTAACATGTTTGGGAAACATAGTGGCGTTGATTCTATAAAGGCTCATTCTTACATTTACTAATGTGCAGGCAGATTCAAGTTAATGGCTATGTAATGAAGGGTGTAACATTTTGGAAATGCAAACCTGTTTCCGAGAATAAGAAGTGTATATGAATAAACATTCAGTGGTTTTTAATCTTGCAAAGTTTTAGTAATAACAGAAAAAAAATCATATTAACATCTTTTAACTACAGAGGATACACTTTTTTTTTTTAACACTTCTTAGGATTTATTTGTTATAATGATGCTGGGGGGCACCTCTGTCAGTGCGCCTCAGGGCAGCTGTGGCTACAATGTAGCTTGCCATCACCAGTGTGTGAATGTGTGGATGACTGAATGTAGTGTAAAGCGCTTTGGGGTCCATAGGGACTAAGTAAAGCGCTATACAAATACAGGCCATTTACCATAAAACAGCCCACTACTCAGGGAAGGTGCTTCATTATGAAAGAAAAATTCAATTTTAGAATCAAATGAAGTATTAGGCAATGATAAATCTAGCCCAGTAAAGTAGAGACATCACTTAAAGCAGCAGAGACGACAGGAATGCTTTGGAAAAACAGAATTTAAACACTGCATAAATTACATATCATATTACCTTAATATGATGCTTGCTTTCTGAGTCATATTATTTTTCTAAAACACCTCTTTTATGTTTGCATGATGTCAGCTTACTCTCAGCCACACGTGTGGTCTTGACAACCATTTGCAGCTTAATATTTTGCCATTAGTGGTTGTGTGGCTGATGGCAGCACACGGAAGAACTGCGTGACTCAAACTCAGTGACTAACACTGTTTGATGTAAACACAAACATATCCAACAAACACATTTATATAAATGTAAATGCCATTTCAGTAATATGCATTACTAGATTAGGATAAATTTACAATAGCTACAGGTCGTTGTGAGTTAAGACCCTGTTTTCTGGTACCCCTTAATTTCACCATACTTCCCATAAACAATAACTAGGTTACAGTAGCAATAATAATGTATTTTTATGTTATTTTATGACTGATGTTTCTAATTTTCTATATATTCTCAACTTGTCTGTTGTAGAAGGTAAAGGTTGTGAGGAAAACAGGTTTAAATGTCCAGTGTTCTCACTGTTGTGATGCAAACTTAACTTAAATTTAAACATAAATTACTAAATGGGACTTGTGTTGCTGCTGGAAGGAGATGAAGATGTGATTTCCTGTGTTAATTCTAAACACATTTTATCTGAAACATTTTCCAGCTGAAGTGCAAATTGTTCTGAAGATGCAGGGTAAATGCTGTGATGTGAAAAACGTCTTCTCGTGTACATCTGTGAAGTATGCTAGATAGAGATCATTAGCTTACTTTAGCTTTCATATTAATAAGTCTGGTGCCATACTACTATTTTTGCCAGCCAAGGAACTGAAGTACTTTATTACTTTAACTGTATTACTTTAACAGTGGAGTACACATCCAGCGAGTCAGAGGGATGTTGCATTTCCATGGCCACCAGTATCTCATATTCATATCATAATATTGTTATAAAGTGATGCACATTAGCCTTAAATTGGGTTATAAAATATGTTTTAGTGGTACATTCACTCTTTGTTGACTTCAAAGAGACTGAAACAAAAGGATAAAGAGGGAGAGAGAGCAAGATGGAGATGAAAAATAGCAAAAATAGACAGTAAGGTAAGCCTGGACATGTAGTCAAAGTCAGCAAATCAAAAATCTGAAGTATCCTGAGTTTTAATGACGTTTATTGATAACTATTCTGAATATCTAAGCAGTTTGTTATACTGTTGTTAAATGTGGATCGCCACCCTGCTCCTGTGATAACTTAATTTAGTCTTATGTTATTCTTTTATTTGAATCCAATGATGAAGTATGATATCTGTGGCATAGTTTATAGAAACGTTTAGGAAATTGAGCCATAAAAATGAAAAATTGATGTTTCATATCAAATTTTTGCCAAGCAGTTTTGAAAAAGTGACCTTTTATGCTTGGTTTAAAGAACTGAGAACAAAGCTGTGGAACCATTTGGACCAAATTGTTTGCAGATCATGATTAATTCATTTTAACCATGATTACTGTGAATCCTGCAATAATCCATTCAAGCCTTTAGATGGCAGTGCACTAAAATATTTGGTAGATCGTGAAACAGCACGCAATGGTTGGAGATCAGCACATATTAGCCACTAATTTAGATCCATTTAGATCAAATGTAGTATAAAATGTCATTTTGATGTCCTTTTAGTAAACTAGGTATATTTTTCGTTTCGTTGTGTTTACAGTTCATAAAATAAAAACTCACATTTTAACAGTCCCCATATTTGCACAAACTTTGATTATAAAATAAAGTAGTAATTGGGAACATGAAAAATGAAATCTTTCTACAGATGAAATAGACTTTAAGTGAAAAAGAAAGTATTATTCTGTGAAGCCCTTGAACCAGTAAAACTTGAAAAAAAACACTGTCTTCTACATCCACAAAAAAGCATCACAATTACCACATACTAACAAAATTATACAAGTACTGTTGTTACTGTTATTATAAAGTTATGCAAGTTACATAATCTTCTCACAACCACATCATTCCTCAGCTCCTTTGTGTGCCAGGGGCCAAAGAACCCGTCAGTTCAGAGCGCTGATGTGCTTTTATTACATATTTCAGAACAACGGCTTTAAGTTTCTACTGGTTTTCGCACTATCTGGCAGATATTACATCATCCCTGTGCCTGCTGCTTGTAATGTAAAACATGAAAGCCTGCATCATGTTCAGTTCAGTAAAATGAAGTAACTTAACACACGGAGAGAACCGCACTCACGCACACAATACCAACATAAAAAGACCAGGTGTATAATTTATATGAGCTTTATAGAGAGATGTTAACCCTCAGTTTACACTGATTGACTTCAGCAAGTAATTTTACATCTTATGTTTTGATAATAGTTGGAGTTCAACCAGCGCAGGAGTTCTTAAAAATTATCTGAAGCTATTCCAAAGAAAAGATGATTAGTGTGATTAACGTCTGAGTCCTAGGGGATTTTGCACACTGGCATGCACATGTAGAGAGCTTGTTAGCCAAAGTTGTTTAAATGTTGTACATCTGGCCAAAGGCACAACATGTAGTAACATGTGCAGTAGCCTTTGTGTAGCTTTCCACATACGTGCTCTGTTGGAGCTGGTAAGCTGCTGACAAAGCATCTATTGAAGATATTAAAAGTCATCTTTCACAGCTTTCATTGCTAAACAAGCCTCTGGCTACTTAAAATGAAGAGATGCACATGGCTGGACTGGAATGGGTGGATGAATGGATGTGCAGTATGTTTTAGCTTCATGGTTTAGGTTTTACTGTCTTATTTTCATCAGAGCGGCTCTGTATCAACTTTTTGTTCTGATTTTTTTTTTTAGTCACAATCAACATACTGTTATGCTTTTTCTTTTCTCTCCGATTAAATTCCTTTTCGGCCTGAACGCAAAAACCAAAACAAGTCATCACACACTAAAACTTTCTGCGCTGATGTGCAGTTAGACGGTTGCCGCTGTGCAGCCTGTATTGCTGTGCTGAGTGATCTGAGGAGACGCTGCCTTATCTAGTGTGTGCTCATGCTGACAGCTGGGAGGAAGTAGGCTCATGAACAAGAAACAGCTGCAGGTCTGGATCACATTTGCTATGAATCTGCATGATCTCAATCACGAACCAGCCTGCTAAATGTTAAATAGACACATGTGTCATCATATCAGTTCTGACTTATAGAGATATCAAGAACAGTACACTCATTCCCGCATGAGTTTGCTTTAAAAAATTAGTTTGCAGGCATAAAGAAAGTTTGGAGTCTTTTTTTTTTTTTTTCCTTTTCTGGCTAAAGATGCCATGCAGGAGAAAAAGACCCTTTTAGTCTGGCACTGCAA
>VUQR01015704.1:23422-33742 GCA_015108515.1 Hemichromis elongatus | reverse complement strand
CTTTAAAGTGGGGGGGTGTGGGGGTTGGGGGGGGGGGGGTACACAAAAATAATCTTCTCATCAGCTGTTTTGATCTTGAATAGCGACGATAATTTGAGATTAAGTGCTTGTGCTAAATCCTGATTTGTTTTGTCATTAGGAGAAAAAAAAACGGCATGCAATCGACATAAGAGAAAAAGGGACTCGTTTAAAACCTCGTTCACGGAAATAAAGAGCGGGGACAGGGACTTAATGATGCTTCATTTTCAGCTGGGAAAATGTGGCAAAATTAAATTCTTGAATTTTAAACTGTTTCTTGGTCCCTCAGCATGCGGCCAACAAATTCCTCCAGACAACACACAATAACACACACACACACACTGTGATTACCACCTCTTATCTATGAGAGACGGGGCCCGAGGCACTACCTACAAACACTTAATCAAAAACCAAGTTCAACTCGTGGCAGCCAGTGACTCTTAGAAATAGAGAGCGATGGGGAGAGTATGGAATGCAAATGTAGATGTTAGGGATCTATGAAGGTGCTGACACTCGAAGCCAGTAAATTATCCTGTGGTTAAAAACTGAAGAAGTTATAGCAGGAAGGGCAATCTGACTAACTTATATTACGGACAATATTAGTTTTAAATGTAATCTGCTGCTTTCCTGCAACACAGAAACTGAGCATATTAGCAAATGAATGCACTAGAAATGTTCGAGGTGCAACTTATCTGTTAAACAGAAGACAGCAGGGCTTGAAGAGAGCTCTAATGCCACAAATGAAGGGTCAAAACACATACGAATCAGCATACTGTGAAATATCTGTATATGATCATATGATTACCCATCCTCCCAATCTAAAGGGCAGATAATTTTAACTAAGCAGGGCAACTTGTGGACCTTCCCAGTCAATTGATTACATGTCAGGGGATATTTCAATGTTGCACTTGAAAAATAGAAACGATCAGAAACTGCCAGAACGGGACTAACATAAAACTAAAGATGGAAACAGTTTTAACTGTGTGGTGGCAAATATACGTTAGGTAACTTTGGCCTTCAGATCTGCTTTAATTCTTCACGTCACAGATTCAATGAGGTCATGATAGATTTTTTGGTTACACATCTGGTTTGGTTACACATACCAAAGGTGCTCAGTTGGACTGAGATGTGCTGACTGTGGAGTCACCAGAAAAGACAAGTGTTTAAAGCAGTCTTAGATGATTGAGCTTTGGTGTGAAAGATGTACCGGTAGTCATAATGAGCCTCGGTTTTCCCGCATCCGGCGTGCTCTTCTGCTACTGTAAAGCCCCTGCTGTCTGCTTCAAGGTTTGTGTGTTGTGTTGTGCATTCAGAGAGGCTCTTCTGCATACCTTGCTTGTAAGAAGCGGTTATTTGAGATACTGTTGCCTTCCTTTTAGCATGAAACTCCCTGAGCATTGTGTTCTTGCCTCTGTCATCAGAGAAGTGTCACGCAACAGATGCAACAGTGCTGCCACCTCACAGCAAGAAGCTCTGGGTTATGCTGTCAATAAAGCTTCAGTGTCGCAAAACGTCATCTTGTTGTCACACAACTTGTGCAGTGAAAAAAAAGCCCTAAAACTTGAAGTTTAGTGTCTTTTGGATAAGCAAACACATCTCCGCTGTGTCTCTGAAAATGAGCGATGTTTCTGAAAAGGTACTCTGTGGATTTGTTTTTACAGTAAAATCATAATCGTGACTAAAAATGTCAAAGTTGGGCTATAGAAACAGTTTACTAGTCCACTTCCGAAGGCCTCGCAGACATCCTTAACTTTAAAAATGCAAAATAAAACGTAAAAAAAGGCGTATAAGGAAATGGATTCGATTTAAAAAATGCTTTGACTACGAGCTACATTTACCCATTCTGATAGGGCTTTACTCTATGCATGATACATCAAGAGTCATTTTGGGGGTTCGGTATCCTGCGAGAGAGTAGTTCAGCATGTGGACTGCAGGAGCTGCAGATTGAAGAACCAAAGTTTTTAAGAAATGCCTCCTAAAAAAACAGCTGCAGCACATTCAACTCCCATTCAAGTGCTGCAAGTGCCCCTTCCAGCATTGAACAAAAAACACTGTAAGTATTACATCCGCTTTTACATTAATTAATACAATCCTATACAATATAGAACATAACAAATGGCTTCCATTTTACTATCACTAATCTGCGCATCTTATTCACTTTCCCTCTGTTCTCCTCTTAGTCTCTTTCCTCTTTCTTTCTCCTCTCTGCCTATTTCGCAGTCTTGGTTCTGATGCAGCAATCAAGGAAAGGAACTCATTTATCAGGTCTGATGGCAGCAGGGGGTGTATTGTGCGCTGTTGGAGGGGACTGCGTGTTAGACTGAATGCATAGCTTTAGGCTATTGCCCTGTTGTAAGGTCATTGTAATTAAGTTTTGGCTCACAGTGGTGGACTGTGCCTTTGAGGTTCAAATGTCTTTTCCGTCCATCTCAAAAGGTCCTTTTCTGCACGATTTGATTATGAGATCATACAAAACAGTCTTATCCCACACCAAATATTAGGCTCTGTCTGTGAATATTGATTTATCTGTGGACTCAGTTCAGTTGGAATGAGTTAGATTCCCCTAACTTCCTCAGTGATTACTTTGTGGAAATAGAATATTAGAGTGTCAGTGATTGCTGCAGATGGGAAAGCTCAGGGCTCGACCGAACACTTGAGATTGCTAATCTAGGATCCTAAACTTGCTCTAACTTCAATTACAGAATTGAGGAGTGAGGCGGGGGAAAAAGAGGTGAAGACCTATTGATAAATTCCTCATCTATCTATCTATATCATCTTTCTCTTGCTCCACATTTCCCTTCTGACGTTTTTTGGATTCTATTTTTTCCTCTCCTTTTAGGCTGAGAAGCAGAGAATAGCTGCTTTCGTCAGCCTTGCCAGTGTGCGTCCAGCTCGTCTTCCCAACCCAAAGTCGCACACCACATCAAGTCAGGCGCAGTCCAATAAAAGCAGTCAGCCCCTCCCTGATGGCAAACTGGTCCAGATGTGGCTGCTCTTTGCCAGGCCCCAAATCCTTCTCTTGTGTGCGTCACTGTGCTGAGTGGCCCCAGGTGTTACGGTCAGTTTTGCGTCTAGACTCCCTTTTACACTCTGCTTTTTCCTCCCCGTGTTTTTGCTTGTTTACACGAGTAAACAAGTTTTTCCTTTCAGCTGCGAAGAACTTGGGAATTCCGAACCTCATAGGAATCTTTCTAAAGCTCCACCGTTTTGACTCGAGCTTTAAGAAAGGTGTTGTGGTGGTTTCCAAACACTGAAAGAACACGAGTGACAGAGTTAGCTGCCCCTGTGGCACAGTATATTACTGAAGGATTTTAGATTTTAAAAAAACAAAGAAAAAGAAATCATTAAAAAAAATCATTAAGTCATCAATAATTTTCCTGCGGAGTTCAATACGGATAATGACCCATGGGGCACATTGATACTGTATCCAAAGTACAACTTTTAACAAAAGCACAGAAGGCCACTGGGATCCCAAAACAATTAAATACCACAGCAAAGGATTCGTATAGTTTGTTCCAGCTGGATCGCATGTTCGGAAAACCCCTCATTGTTATATAATAACAGAGGCCCAGTTGAAAGGCCACAGACTGGCAAAGCTCCCGTATTTGTTAAACACATGCACATCAGTGCACACAACAGACACAAAGGTTTTTAAATGACAGAGAAAATTAATATTTCTGAAAACTGCCCTAACCAAAAACACTGTTTACTTAAAACTAACCCAAACCTTCTTTGTAAAGTGTGCCCATAACATAAGTGATATAATTCAAGTGCACACATAAAAATGCATACGTATTTTTCAGACCATAAGGTGCATTACAGTATATTAGTATATTAGTATACTATATATCAGTATATAAGGCGCATTAAGTGAAACAAAACAGTCAGATAAGTCAAACTTGACTCAACTCATTCTTCTTGCTTCCTCCACTTCCGTACCATTGACTCATTAATGTTGAATTCTCTCGCAGCTGCTCTATTCCCATGTTGTTACAGTATATTAATGACTAACCTCATATTGTGGATAGATTATATCAGTTGTTCTCCTGAATAAAGTTTGGTCTTTTCACAGCATCCTGCCATGCGACTGCATTAGTCTCTAACCATCGGGAACCCTCACGTTAACTTTTATCGAGTGGAATAAGTTAGCATCCATCCTCCAGCTTCACTGTGTTTATGTTATGCTAACATAGCTGTGTCACTAGCGGTCACGTAGCACATCATTATATAGAAGCTAGCCCAACTTTAGTAACCCTAAAAAAAGTCACTGCTGTTTAGTTTTCTGACTTCATTTATGTTGGCAGTGTATGTTTTAATTTTTTTTAGAAATCTCTCTGTCAGAACATGGTATATCATGTTTAGGTAGAAACTAGCGAGCTAACTTCCTGCTAACTTCTAACTCTAAATTCTGTTTTCATGGATGCCTGGATGTTAAACTTAATTGTTACACCTAGTAAAGCAGCAACACTGATCATTTTATTAAAGATGAAAGAGGTTTTTAACTGTCAGTGATGCCGCAGTGTTTGTTTGACTTTGGAAAATGAGTTTTGGACCAAGATTACTCTGCAAGGCTACTGACTACGATAGCTGTAATGGTCTGACAATCCATCGAGCGGTGCAGCTTAGTAGCTTACCAAAGTCGTACTAAACTTTACAGACTTACTTACTTTACAGGTTTTGAGCGCCATGTACCACATAAAATCGCTTTGAGGTCAGTAAGCACAACCAGAATTCATACATAAGGTAAGCCGGATTATAAGGCGCACTGTCGATTTTTGAGAAAATTAAAGGATTTTAAGTGCGCCTTATAGTGTGGAAAATACAGTAGTCATACACTGAAGAGAATTGAATTCATGTGTAAGAAATTTTTCTGTGACAGCAACAGTCATAGGGAAGTTAGTGTCAGATGACACAGAAGCCCTACTTAAACACTAAAGGGAAGTAAGTATTTAAAATGAGTTTAACAATTGGACCCCTTTCTGGGTTGCAAAGTGGCCTGCAGCTGCACAGCAGCTGTGGGAAGACTAAAGCAGCTAAACAGTGCGCCCTATGTGAGATCTGCCAACTGGATCCATAGAGGGGGTTATCAGCTAAGCCATCAAATGATGTGGGCTGGCACTGAGAATGGCTGATCAGCTGGGACTGCTGCTGAGCTTGGCTTTGTGGCCACCAATTAATGGCATGCTCCAAAGAGCTGTTGAACCCACACACAAACCTCACTTTTTTTTTTTCTGAGGCAGCAAATTTCAGAAGATTTAACAAATAAAAATCTAGTTCAGTACTATAATAACACAAACAAACTGAAATGGACCACATCACCCAGTCCAACTATGATTGTGTTTCTTCGTGAAACAGTTAAGTGTAATATCAATAGAGAATGCACCTCAAAACTTTTAACTTTTTAAAAATTTTGTTTTAAATATCAAAGAGAAGCTTTATAATCATTTGCACAATGTTTGATCTTTGTGACACAAGGAACACAAGCACTCCGCAATATAAGAAGCTCTTATTCCACTTACGTAACACAGCGGGATTAGAGCTTCTTTTTTTTCCTGAGTTTTCCTTAAAATGCTCCTCACACGTCTGACAATGGGCTGAGCTGCATTTCAACTAGCGGTGTACTGTGGCGTATCTTTGAACAACCAAACAACTCAAGTGAAGTGCCTGCAGTCCTTTAAGCACTTTATCCTCAGAGCTTTGTTGGGCAACAGACAGGCAAAAAAAAAAAAATTAAATAAAGTAAAATAAAACAAGAGAAAAAAAATGCAAATGAATACTACAACACTTCTACATATAATTCACAACCACAACAAAAAGGCAGAGTACATTAAAAATATTTCAGAAGGCCAGACACATAACTTTTAAACAATAGGAAGGGAGAAAAAAAGATGGGGGAAGAGTGAGTGTGAAAGATATGAGGGGTTTTTTTTGAGGCTCCTTGGTGCCGCGTTGGGGATTCCATGTGTCTCATCGTCTTGTTTAGGAGTGCATTAGCAGCCAATGACACAGCCTCCCTCCCTCCTCGTCGCTCTATTTTTCTTGTTGTCGAGGAGAGTGTCCTGAGGCGATAAAAGCAACCATCAGTACTCCTCCTCCTCCTCCTACACCTCCTTTTCATGCAGAGATACGCAAGGGCCTAATTTTCCATCAGCAAAGCATGAAATCAAGAGAGAATGCCACACAACAAGCACTCTTATGAGGGGACACTTTGCCAGTTCACCCACCCACAGAAGTGTACACACACAGGCACGCACACATCTGCGCTCACATGTAACACACCGACACAGAGTCACATCCCAACTTCTGCATAAATTATGAAATCAAGTGGATGCTAAGCTAAAGTGACAATCACAAGCTTGCTGATGAGAGCATAAATGTGACTTTGGGAGATTGTTTGACAAATTACATAAAATTATGTGATGCTTGTTAAGTTTTCAGACTGTGTTTTTCTTTGACATGAAGATGATGCAATATTTTTTGAGCATTTTAAGTGGGAACTGCATTCAAATGCGGGCTATAAAATGTTGCAACAGAGGCAGACGTGTCCAGTGAGCCTTGTCTGGGCACTTCTGCCGCATATGTCACTGGTATGCTAATTCCAAGGACTCAATTAATGTACTGTCATATGCATTAGAATGCCACTACTCCATCATCATACACTGTTAAACCTGCAGCCATAGACAGTTGAAATGTGCATACTAAAATAAATATGGCCGCCACACACAGTACTGCACCTATCGGGCGTCAAAAGAGTCAAACAGTTAACACCCAATCCATTCACATTTGTATCTGCTGTGGCTAAAATATATGCCTACCTATATACAAGGCTAGATACTGCTCAAACTGTTAGTGCGATGATCTGTGCACATGTGATTACTTGTACCAGGGGTTGAATATGAAACACAAATGGTGTTTCTACATTACGAGTCAGATCATACACCTTGGGTGTTCCAGTTATTTGGATGTATTGTTTGAGGCCTCATATAACACACACTACATAGAGAGTAGGTAAATAAGTAGGTGAAATTTCTTTTTTAATAACACTTCAGCGATTTGACACACCTAAATATGCATCTTAAAGTGCCACGATGTCCAACCATTACCTTTGTCTAAACCTAAATTATACAGATGTGTGTTGTTTCTCATACAATGTTAAAGACTATATATAAAAGATGGCGATGGTGAACGTTAGCTTTTTGGTGTAGATTGTGTCGTTTTGTCTAGAGCAATGTTTCCTAACCACCAACCTGGAGCACAGGTGTGCCGTGAGAAATGATCAGGTGTGCCGTAAAAGATTATTCTGTTTCACCTGATTAGTACTTTAAGTGACCGGCGTGAGTAACGGGCAGAACAATTACATTCTCTTCCACTAGAGGGCAGTGCAACTACCTGCTCTAAGTAAATGGGTTGCCATATGCCAATAAAACAGAAGAAGAGAAAGAAGAAATTACATTATAGTCATGCTGCAAGTGAGACAAGGCAGCATGTATTAGCAATAGATACATATTTGAAAAGAAAAAGTAGTCCGTCTGTCCTGAGTCCTGGACAAAATTCCAACCCAGCTGAAGGCCCTAGCATGAGTAGTGGTCAGAAGAAAGCAACAAAGTTATACTGGGGACAAGCCGAGCCGATTCCGCTATGCCTGGTGCGCTGGAAAAAATTATCAATATGCTTTTTTTGACATTTCTGTTTGGTCATGTGCCGTGTGATTTTCCTAATTTGAAATATGTGCGATGGCTTCAAAAGGTTTGGAAACACTGGACTAAAGCCATAAGTGCCCATGTTTAGACTAGAGTGTGAAGTCTTAAGTCGTTAGCTAAACCTAGGGAGCTTGGTTAGCCGGCTACATTCATAAACTCTGCAGGTGCAATCCAAAGGCACAAATACCTGCTAATTACTACCATGTAACAGGCAAAGAAAATGTTAAACTCTCACCCAAAACTGAAACGCAGACATTTTGGATGGGCTGTAATACAGAACACCATAAAACTTATAAAAACCACTAAAAATGTTCCAAAAATCTTCCCAAAACCACAACCAATCGGCAGAGTTAGAAGCAATGGGTCCTAGCAGCCAGTAACATCAGGTGTATGAATTATAGCTGTTATGAAGGTTAATTAGTGTCAAAGATCAAAAAAGCTGTAAACATGTTATATTCACAGCTAAAACTGCGATAGACTCACTTTTGGACCCAGCTTCAAGCAGCCGTAGAGGTACTGCAGCTCTCTGTACTGTCTTCATTGCCCTCCCCCTTTCTTATATATGTGTGTCAGCTAATTCTGGTTACCTCCGTCAAGAAGTGGGCGTGGCCACATAGGATTCATTTGGCACATTTGCCCTCCATTACAGTCTTCTGGACCTCTCCTTGTCATTCTTTACCAAATCGTTGTACAACCGACTCAATAATGTCATCCAGGCCGCTTCTGTTATCACTGTTTTACTCAGATTTTATTCCAGATTACCTTACCCATCCTCCTAATTGCGGATATCCCCCCTTTGGTGTGCTGACTCAGCATTCTTGACTCAGAATAGAAAATCTGTGCGTGTAAAAACCTGTGAAAAATTTAAGAAACCCCACAGGGCTGAACTCACAGTTCAACCCTGTGGGTTGGCTAACCTGAGAATTGAACTGTGAGCGATACCTGTGGAACTATGAAGCCTACCTGACAGCTTACTGCATACTGAACTGGAATCAGAAAGTGCCAGTTAAAAAAAACTGTGTGAATTAAGTCTGTGAGAATTTTAGTTGGGACCTTCTGACCAAGTGAAGCTGGCGAGATATATATTCTTGTTTGTTACACCTGCGAAGCTTGCATTAAAATTGGTCTACCGTTAATGTACGCCCACTAGGTTTATGTGACTGAGGCCTTAGGTAAAAATGTCACAGAGTGAGAGAAAATCCATGAATCTGGGCATGTTATTAATATATTAGAGTGAATATGGGCTTTTCTGTCTCCTTGGAAGAGTAGTGGAGGTATCCTGGGATCTTGTAAAGAGGATAGTGGGCTCATAGAAACTCAATATTTAGTGTGAAATGGCAATTTTCCCATTTACTACATTATATTTAGTTTTCAGTGACTGTAAATGCGTTATATAGTAAACTAAAATCACAAAATTTAACCAAACTAGTTTATACAGCATGCACTGCACTTTCTCTATGTAATGCTTTTTTTCCCCTCTAGGATCATAATATTACAGACATATAAATGACACTAAATCTGGGTCTGAAATGCAGTAACAGAGTCCAAAATCTCACTTTGTATTTCACTATAGAGCAAGTTACTTACTTACTTACTTACAGCAGGTGCATGATGATGGTATTTGCAGCATCAGCCTGTGGTCAAATAGATATCCACACAATGTGATCACAAAATTCACGAAGGCCACACTGGCTGACTGCCAGTTAATGCAAGTTTCTACGGCTGGATGCATTAGCTGAAAGAAATAACCATGGCCAGCCAGTCTAATTATTCCTGGGAATAGACAGGAAAGAAAAATAAGATCATGGCAGAAGAGCAGAAGAAGAAAAAAAAAAAAGCTCCAGTGGCGAATGAGGCCCAGCGTTGCTTTATTCAGAAACCATGTCAGAGACCAACTGCTAGGCTAAACTGAACTGTACTGTATCTAAGTTTTTTATCAACTGGAAAAAAAAATAAGGCAGTTAGTTATTAGGACAGTAACACTGACAAACACTACAGAGGATGGAAAGCTTTTTCTCCTCTACGCACACAAACACAGAGAGAAGAGAAAGATCTCACAGTGCTGACTGACAAAGATGCCCTGCAATATAGATGACGAGAACAAAGCTTCCCATAACAAACTCCAGTCATATTGAGACGATTTCCTTTTCAATAATGAATCGCCATCAGCATCACGCGTCAATACTGCCTCTGTGTTTTGTGTGTGCCAGCATGCGTGTGTGAGTGAAGAGGAAAGAGGGAGAGAGAGAGAGAGAAAAAAAACATCTATCCTCAACGAGAACAAAACTTCTATATTTAATCTGCACTGAGAACAAGCAGGCATGCAAAGTCAAAAACAAAACGGGGATAGCAAGCTGAGGCTTTCTGTGGCATGCAAATCACATCCGGACCAACCAGCTGCTGTGAGCTTATCCCCCACATCTTTTTGATTGACAGGATTTTTAAAATGTGTAGATTATAAATATTTATAATTGACTTAATATTGACTGTATTCTCTCTGTTTGGTTGAACTTGTATGGAGGGAAGAAAAAAAATAGGAAGGAAAAAAAACTTTAATTTCTCAAAAAGGAAAAAAAAAAAAAAAAAAAACCCAAAATAAAAA
>VUQR01015696.1:22463-33463 GCA_015108515.1 Hemichromis elongatus | reverse complement strand
AATTTTTTGAAATGTAAAAAAAAAAAAAAAAAAGAACAGCAAATATAATTACCCCCTCTTTACTGTTACTACAACAGACCTCAGACACGCTTCTTTAAAACAAACTAAATGGCAAGCTCAGCTACATGGACTACAGGAGAAAAAAGTGCCATCAAGCTGTGTCTTGCCCGGCCATGAAAGCAGCAGAGTGAATAATAAGAATGCCCTGCCTGTTATTACTGTGGCCTTCCGGAAGTGGGCCTCGCCACCCCTCCCTGTGCCTGGGGGTGGCGGGTGGGGGATACACAGGTACAATCTTTGAATTCAGCCCAAAAACTCCAGCAACAAACACGCACGACGCGTAGAAGCCCGGTTTTCAAAAACCGTTACGTCAGGCGCAATTAAAACCTGCACAAATGAATTAAATACATTGTAATGAGATGGATTAGTTGGCTTGAGAAACCAGGACCAACCCGATGCCAGACTACTCCCACCTCAAGTTGAAAATAATATTAATTGAAAAAAGTGCTCGACCCAACTCTCGAACTGTTTAACTTCGGAAACAATGATGTCAAACACATCAATTCCATCATCTCACTACATCTGTATCTGATCTAAACTTTAAAAAAAATAACAAATAAAATCGCCGTGTACGTAAAGTTAGCCTATACACGGCTGGCAAGTTATAGCCAGTTAGCCGCTCGGAGGACAGTCGTATTCAAATGAAACAAGCGAGGCCTCATTTGAAAAGTCATTCGGCGTCGTGACAAGGTGTTGTGTTGACATGCATTTATTGTGTGCTCCTCGTCGACTGCTGTAACGCGCTGAACTCCGCACACTGTGGCTCAGGCAGGCAGGCCCCACATGAATAACACAACAGGCTGTGCCGTGGCTCCGCTGCGCCGAGCACACAAAAGGCTGGGGCAAAACGCTCCGCTATAAAAATCACGTCGAGCTCAACCACTCCGAGCTGACTCCGTGTGTCTTTAACAAAGGGAAGCTCTGCTACAGTTTGATTAAATGACACCCTCCTCCCTTATAAACGACTCTTTGCAAACATACAAGCGCAGCCGCTGCCCGACTCGGCTAAAATGAATATGCAAACCCGTTTCAAAAGCTTCGGTGTGTGCATCAACACAAAGCCAAGCGCTAGCACGGCAGCTAACGCTAGCCAGCTAGCATAATCATTTCAATCAAACCGCGTTCGTGAAAAGTCTAAATATATCATACATGAACCAGAGCCACGATGGCGATTACTAATAAAATATGCTAAATTGTATTTGTCGACAGAGGTATGAATATGTAGCGGCGTACAGCCGTCTAATCACACAAAGGGGGGAGGCATGTTTCCATGTAATTTGCCGTCGCACTGCAAAGGCTCGTTTCCTCCTCTGTCAAATTACAGTCGGCTAGCTGTGCGTAAACTAAAACAGCGCCTAATATCGCCCTTATCTGCTAATCAATCTGCATTTCATCAGTATGCCGTTATCATAAATTGAGAGTAACACAGTTTGAATATGAGTATGAATATGTAAAATGCTGTAATCATTACCTGCTCCTGAACTCTCATCTTGACTCGCTGCTCCTCCGTCCGCCATTTTGAATATTTAACCCGAAATCCCAGCCCTGACACACACTCACACTCGCACATATACACATACACAAATGCACGTGCGCGTTTTCACGGACACCCGCATGCGCTCAGGGACATGGTCTGAGGATAGTGGAGCGTATTGTGAGCTGTGGCTTATTTACATACTTAAACAGGCATCTTGTTTTCTTTACACAATAATTTTTGAATTGAACAGGCCATGGGCGGATCACCCAGCGGACCTGCGCAGTATTATCGCGGAAAACATCAACACTAGCCCTGGAAGTTGCTCAGAGCCATTTATGCTGGTTTGACTCATCACTTAAAAGTCAAATAAAACAAATATACACCGAGGAATTTTGAAAAAATGGTTCATGTGTTACAACCACAGTCATCTCTATCTATGACTCAGGCATAGACTATCTGAAATACTGTATTGCTATTTACTCGGGATTTATGAACCTGAATTGATGCTTTGTCTGCATGTGGTGCAGCAAAACATCGATTAGACCATCTTAAATAAAGATTTCAAAAACATATACAAAGCATGAAGCAAGAGAAAAACAATGATTGTATTGCTTTGTGGCCTGATAATGATGTTTAATGTTCATATAGTCTTCTACGAATGGACTTTTTCTTTTTCATATATTTGCTTACTATCTCTGTTATCTTTGCTGTTTCTGTTTATTTATGGAAAACGTAAACATGTAAATCAAGAACACATTTCCTTATATCCCCACCCCTTCCTGCATGTTTTCCCATTGATCTATTCCAGGATATATATCAGAATATACCAGGAGTACGACAGTTTTCATCTCAATTTGAATAACCTTATTTTATAGGGAAAAGAGCCTTGTGTGCCTTTAAAAAAAAATAATCTTTAAATAGAATTTTTGGTGGCTTTTTTTTTTTTTTTTAAATAATTGTGCTTCTGAAATTCACTCTTTCAGATTTTATTTATCCTCCATCCAGAGTCATGGAGGGCTTGTGTATGCCCCAGCTGTTGTAAAGTGAAAAGCGATGTATTCTTGGACAGGCTGACAGTCCAACACAGGGGTAATATAAAGAAACCGATAACTACACACTCTCATATCTACTATTGTGGTACGACATTTACATACACTGAGCACGGCAATGAATGAGCTTTACCTGCTTCTTTAAATGTATTGACTTTTAAAAAATACAAATAAAAAGTAGCTCTATTTTCAGGTTGCCTACATTGTAGAGGATAGCTTTGCCTCTGAACCGGAAAATGGGAAGAGGGAAGATGTTAAAGTGGGATTCAGCAGGTGGGAAACCCTAAAATCAGTTTTAGTGGCTCAGTGTGGGGAAAAGAATCACAGCTCACGATCATTTCTATTAAGAGCTGCAGTAGATTTTCCTTGTGTACAGGCTGTGATCAGCTGCTTTGACGTTTACTGCTCTCACCTGAATTCAACCAGATGTAAGCAGATGTTTTATATGTTATGCATAAGACACTGTAAAGTTGGTATGAAGGGGGAGTTCAGTGAATGAATCTAAGCAACATCAGCTTAACTCCAAAATAATATCTGCTAAACTTGATGTAATCTAACTCTGACCATGAAACCACAGCTGCTGTCCACCAGTCACACAGTCCTTTACTGTGATTAACCACAGTACTGCAAACTAACCTGTTTATCCTGCGCTAACCTGCTGAGTATTTTCATACAGTCTTTAAATAGCACAGTTAGTCTACAGCACGTTGACCTACAGCACAAGCTGACCTTTCACAACATGAAAAAACATAATGTCACATGTACAGACCCAATATCTGATTTAAAAACATGAGGACTTACATGTAAGCTTTACATTTGCAGTTTATCAAATACCACTGAGTGGTTCTTACCTTCTTCTTCTTCTTCTTTCTCTATCTCTGAGTGAAGTCTCATTTTTTTCTATCCCTCTAAATACATTTAAGCCAGCAACACACCATGTGTGTTTAATGATGTTTTCTGAGCTGATAGAAATGCTGCATTTAAAATAACCTGCCACTTAAAAACACATCGCTCCTCTTTTGTAGGGCTAGTTGTAGTTGAAGGCCTACAACTGCAACTTATGGACACCTGCAGGTGTTACGGCGTTGTGCTAACTCTAACCCCTGACTATGACACATGGTTTTGCCTCTTTCAATTGTTTTTGTGCCGCATTGCCTGGTGATTAATACGTGAACAGGACTGGCTTTCAGGTGTTACCGTTTACGGTTAAATTGGTCTGACGTTTGAAGGCTCACAGTGACGTAAAATAATAACTCTACTCCACCTTAAACCAAAAGTAATGAGCCTGTTTTCAAAATGTAAGAAGTAGAAAGTACAGATATTTATTTAAAAATGTAGACACTAAAAGTAAAAAGTTGCCAGGAAACAAAGGTATTCAAGTACAGATACCTGAAAATTCTACATAAGTACATTAATGCAGTATTTGTACTTCCCACCTCTGAGGTCTGGACGGTTTGAAGGTCATTCCATGATCCAGTGTGTTTGAGGTCACTGACCTGTTTCTTTACCCAAACCGTGTCCAAGTTTAAATTGTCTAGCTGCTGACTTCATTCACTTCATTATTCAATCCACACTGTGCACCGTACCGGTACGACTCAGAGCAAAACAGCATCACATCACAATGCTACAGTTTAAAACAAAGTTTGAAAGCTTCATTCATATTCCTTCAAATATACCTCTTGTTATTGTAGCTGAGTAGCTCAATCTTTGCTTCATCTGACAAATAAAACATTTCTCAAGAAGGCATTTCCATGTGGATGGCTGCAAAGTTCAGCTGAGCTTGAAGGTGCTGATTTTGGAGCAGTTGCTTCTTTCTTGGTCTTGGTTCATGATGTTGTTACACTTGCTTCACCGTGGACAGTGAAACTGGTGTAACAGCGTTTTCCAGTTTGTTGCAGGTTTGAGCCTTGGTGCTTTTGGGCGGTTCCTGAACATCATAACTCGTTCCCTCTCCTCTAGGGGTGACAGTTTGGCTCTTCTTCCAGACTTTGGCAAAGTGGTGACAAATCTGACAAACTTGTACTTTCAGTTGTTTAAAATGGGTTAGAGTAGGTTAGTGTTATGCTTGTCATATGTTCTTGCTGCATGCTGAATCAAAAGAACAAACAAACAACCAAATTATTATAATTGTTCATCTGTTACTTAATTACTTTGGTGTAGTATGAATTTTAATGGCAGGAGTCTTTATCAATAAGAGAACCTGTAAAACTTAAATAAAATACAGGGAAAAATCTATGCACTACTTCACATTTTCCAAAACTGTTCAGTGGACCAGAGGGCATCCTTTGCTGGGCCAATTCTGGCCCCCAGGCTGTATGTTTGACACCCCTAAAAAACATTTTGCTTTGGCTGATTTCTCTGTAATCTTATAACAGATATGAGAAAAATAAATAGTTTGCCTGCTGAAAAATAATATGTCTTGGAAAGTTTTTGCTCTGGATTTATTTCCCTTTGTTCTTTCAGTTTGTTTAATTCGTCACAACTAGATTTCAGCTTTATTGAGTATTTTATACTTAATTTATTCTGATTCATAATAAACTGTCAAACAGCACCAGCAGGGTGGGCCCAGATGGTTCCTTCAATAACCACTCTTGAGGGTAATAAAATAGAGTTAGTTCCCACGTATAAATCTGGGTATCCTGATCGATGACTCGCTCACCTTCAAACCATATGTAGAGAATCTCGTGAAAAAAACTAAATTTAAAACTGAGATTTTATTTTCAAAATAATTTGTGTTTTTCTTTTAATGCATAGAAGCGACTTGTTGCTGCAACATTTTTACCCGTGCTGGAATATGGAGATATTCTGTATATGAAAATGCTTCTGCTCAATGTTTTCGAGTAGTTGATACTGTGTATCATGCTTTTCTGTGGTTCATCACTAACCCTAGATTTCAGACTCAATGTGAGTTATACTCTCAGGTAGGATGACCTGCTTTGGCCAGTCGGAGGAAATTCCATTTATACAGTTTTATATATAAGGCAATACTTTTATTGCTGCCTTCCTATATATGTTTCCTGCTTGCAGTGAAACATGGTGGTCATTATTCTCTTCGTCGGCAAGGTTACTTGTTGCTTTCTGTTCAATTTGCTTAAACTGAATTTGGTAAAAGAGCTTTTGTCCATTTAGCACCCTTGGCTTGGAACGAACTGCAGAACAACAAGAAAATGACCGAATTCATTTCATTAAGTGCTTTTAAATCTAAACTAAGAAACTTGAGGCCAAGTCCATAACATGCAACTGTTTCGATTAATTGATTGTCATTTTAACTGAATTTTACTTGAATTTGATAAAAATTTCACTTAATTTTTTATTTTTCATTTATGCATGTGTGTTGTTGCTGCCTGTGTTTAATTGAGTAATTTTTGTATCTGAGAGACACTTGCTGCTGCTTATCTTGGTCAGGTCTCTCTTGAAAAAGAGGTTTTTAATCTCAGTGGGATCTTCTTGGTTAAATAAAGGTTAAATTAAAAAAAAAAAAAAGACTTACAGGAAGTAGTGAAATATTTTTGGAGGGAGGCTTGCAAGAGCCAGAGTAAGTGCTCAACCCTCCTCCCTGCCATACTTCAGAATGGTTCACAGAGGCAGTAAAGTACAAAATGTCCACTCTGTACCAGAGAAAAAAAGAGATCATATTTGATATTTTGATATGGTGGAATTTTTTTTAAGCTTTTTGTGGTTTTTATGTGCTTTTCTGTTGTGTGCCACATGATTACAAAACCCCCCATAAAACATCTTTCCTGTTTCTGACCACCTGTGTCACTGTTTTGCACAGTAACCGCACTGTAATAGTCAAAATGGTCATTTGACATGCTATGCAAATTTTTGTGTGCATTTTTAATTTACTGGTATGTAATTTAATCTATTAAACTTGTGCAGTTTGAATAAATGTTTAGTACCTACAAATAGTATTCATAGTTAAGTATCTAAATCCCAACATTGTTGGACAGTGTAACAATGTTTAAATTATAAATTGAAAATGAAACATTCTGGCATGATGGCTGGGCTGTTACACTTCCCATTTCAGCTGGTTCAATTCAATTCAGTTGTATTAATATAGGCAAAAGTTAATATAGGTGTCCAAATAAAGCTACTTTTTAAAAATATTTTTCTAAGTCCTATCTTAAGGTGGAGCAAGCATTCACTGGTGTAATGTATTCCCTGTTGTGTCCTGTACACCATATTACCTGTGTTTTTCAAATTTAACTGATTAAAACACAGGGTCATTTTAATACTTATGTAAATATGAAAGTGACTGTACATTCAAAACACTAATTATGAGAATGTTGTGTAGCAGAGGAAAACTCTGGCCGGCCATTACATGGTTATACTCTGAGCCTGACCAGTGTATTTTTCTAAGAGTTTAACAGGACAATTCAGAAGAAATTATTAAATTATAGAAATTAGTTTATTATTCATCCCACCTCCCTCCCTCACCTTGTATGATTGTTGGGATTTTCTCTGTATTTTTGTAAGGTCTTCCCCTTATGATATTAAGATAAGATAAGATAAGATAAGATAAGATAAGATAAGATAAGATAAGAAGAACTTTATTTATCCAGAGGGAAATTCTTTTGTCATACACATGCTCAATGCAGCAAGAGAGACAGAGGAACAGAGGAATAAGATATACAATATATACGATAAGAATATTAGTGTACAGTAATATACAGTAGGATAGTGCAAAATATAGTGCAAATGACTCAAAGAAGTAATAATATAACTATCCTGAAAAGTAAATAGCTTAGCTGTCAGTGCAGATGATTCTAAAGTGTCCTAGTATTGTGCAATTGAATAGAAGAGAGTAGCAGCATATGTTGATGAGATGAAACAAACATTCAATGAAAAACTGCTGGTTGATATTGCACAGTCCGAATGGGAACAGAATAACTTGTTATTAATCCTCAGGAAATCACCTACAGAGCGAGGAGAAGTTATACAGTCTTATTGCCACCGGTATAAAGGATTTCCTGTGGCGGTCAGTTCTGCATTTAGAGGCGATCAGTCTTTTGCTGTGTGTTCCTCGATGGTCCATCATGGAGGCGTGCATGGGGTGAGAGGCTGGCATGACAGTTTGCAGAAATATGAGCGGAAAACTGACCTCACAGCCCGTTGTTCATTCAGTGGTGCTGCTGTAAGTTGTTATCAAATCTACTGTTTATAAGGTTGGGGAAACCTGCAGTCAGTTGAGACTGAAGAAGCCACTTGGACGTTTAATGAAACGTTTCTCCCACTGAAAACGCTACATCCAGGTGAACAGAATCCACTTTTGTGGGCATGATGAGGTTCTCTCACAAAAGAAATGACTAAAGCTAAACCTCAATGGTTAAAGCTTTCAACCTAACACGTAAGAAAGATTGTATACTTCAAGACTTCATCATTCTGTAGGACTGCATCATCAAAGGCTGCGTTTGAATCTCTCATTTTATGCCACAAAAGCCTCTGAGTGAGCACGCTGTATTATTGTGAAGGTCACTTCTCTCTCACTGCACAAGCGCCTCATGGAGTAATTTCTTTTTCAAACAGCTTCAGCCAACACATCCTGGCTTTGAACACAAAATGAGAGACCACAGCCACAAAAAGAGGTTCATTATTTGTTCAATTACATTCATTTGCTTTTTGTGTTGGGTGTGCTAGAGTAGCTGCTGGATGATGCTTGTTATATTTTAAATACAACACTGCATCCTTCAGGTCAAACTGAGCACAACACCAGCTGCTGACAGACAATCTCGCTTTCTAAGAAGGTCAAAATCCATGCAAAATGTTACAACTGGCTCTACAACAGTTTTGTATGTTAATAATACTGAAACACTTGAGAGAGAGACACACATGAAGCTTTTTTGATTGGTTTGGTTTGTTTTTTTTTCTTTTACATCTGTCCATCTGTATGTTAAATTGGATATAAGCTCTTTTTCATGTGTATTCCCTGCTTGTCAGTTTCAGCTCTAGTTTCTAGGTTTAATCAAAAGTGAAACAGATCAGTGATTGGAGCAGAGGTGACATGTGACTTGTAGCTGCTAATTTATTACCTGGAAGAGTCAACTTCTCTACACCTGGGAGTTCACCGTGAAGGTTAGGTGGGCTCTCGCTCTTGGACTGAATGCGTAAACTTTCATTTTAAAAAAAAAATTCTGGATTTTTCTCCTTTATAATCGACGATGGAAAGGCAGCTCTTATGGGGAAAGTTGTTTCTGATACTCACAGGTACGCTTTATGTTCATGTTTTTTCTCTTCTGTGAAAACCATTGCCACACCTTTATGGTATTATCGCCTGTGTTAATCATTAATCCAACTTCTTGCTGCTCACCTGGAACAGGATATCGCTTTACTCAAAGGAGACATTCAGATTTTTCTTTTCGAAACGTTGCCTTGAAATAAACATAAAAGTTTGAGTTGTCATATTCATGAAAATAGTTTTTAAAGTGATCCTTAAAGAAGCACAAGAAACTAAAAGAGACTGATTATGTATTATCATATGTATTCCTTTCTTTTCCAGTGCTGTCCTGCTGCCGGAGTATGCAGGTGTCTATTCCAAAAAATGAATATGAGGCTGAAAAAGGAGGCAGTATTGACTTGACCTGCTCCTGGGTCCCAGCAAATCCATCGTTGACCGACTATATACTCACATGGGAAGTCTTCCCAGAAATTACTGGAGACCCTATGGTAGGAAATGAAATTAGTACACTAAATACTAAATATATGTTTATGTTCAACCTTACTGATTTTACTGAAGAATTAGGAAATATGCTATAATCTTAAAACAGACAGTTAAGTTTTAGTAAAATATAATTTCTTTGAGAAGAAAGATGTGTTCTACACTTTACTTGAATGTAACATGGTTCCTTCCTACTCATGTAGTAATGATCTTTGGCCCCGTGGATAACAAACAGGTGAATGACTCAGTAAGGTTTCATGTGCATAAACTACTGCTTCACCTATCAGATGACCCAGAATCACGATTAAGTCTACATACAGTTTTTATTTGCCCAAGCTGGTAGTTCAACTAATCCTAGTGTGTTTCACATGTATAGAATAAAATAATACATATGCCTCATTTGCATGCCATAAAGGGCTGCATATAACCCACTGTATCTTGTATTATTTACAGATATCACTTCCAGTATTGAACTAAGCAGATATCTTGTGCTTGTTTTTATTTCTCAAGAAACCTGTGGCTACTGCATGGTATGGCAAACCGGTTGAAATTGCCCCAGCTTATGAAGGCAAAGCCTCCTTGGACGTCGACACTAACGCTCGAGTGAGCACACTGCATTTAACACAACTCACCATGCAGGAAAACCGCCACTTCCAGTGCAGTGTACTTATATATGGTGATGATGATGGAAGAACACGTGCCACCACTTCCCTCGTGGTCCTGGGTGAGAATTAGCAAACTGATAGATTAGCCTCTTACACTCTAAAATATAATTGCAGAAATTATGTAAAATCAAAACTGTTGTTTATGTTAACTGTTTTTATCTTCTAGTCCGTCCCTCTCCACCAATTTGCAAGCTTCAGGGAAGTGCAGAATATTTTCAAAATGTTACTCTCACCTGTTTCTCTGAGGAGGCATCCCCACAACCCACCTACGACTGGAAGAGCTTTGGTGTCGACAACATTCCCAGACAATTTCCACTTAAAACAACTCAAAGTATGCTTTTTCACTAGCCATGTGTCACTTTCAAGTGCACACCCATAGGGCTGCTCCAGGGGTTTTTTTCTTCTTCTTTTCATCTGTGTAAATACAGCAGGTTGGAAAAAAGGGTGATGATGTCACCGCATCTCTCGGGACTGTTTCAGCTAATCCTTGTCATTATATTTCAGAGGATGGAGTCCTATCTCTCTTCAATATAACAAGGGAGACATCTGGGTACTATATTTGCACATCACAAAATCGAATTGGTTCTGCCAGCTGCAACTTTACTTTGGCTGTGATGCCTGGTGAGCGTTCCAACTTCTTTTTATTTAGTTGTGCAATTTCCCTAAATTCCACTTTTCTGCCTTAACACAACAACAGCTGACTGTTTTGTTTATTTACAAACTCATTATAGATAACAAGATAACATCTTAGTTGCAAATGTGGTATTTACCTTCTAAATATGGGAGTATGGGGTCTTGGAACTGTTACGCAGAGCTAAATTGAAATTTTTTGGTTATTATCTAAAAATTCATACACATCTAATTCAAATAGAAATAAGTAAAACAGAATTTCATGATACCTGATTGGAATTTTGAGTTACTAACCTGAAATGCTGATACATGACAAAATAAACCAAACAAAAATGGAAGGGTTTTAAGCCTGCATTCTTTGTAATGGTCACCAGGGGGCAATAGCTGTGGTTAATACAGAGGTTCCCAAAGTGGGGGGCGCGCATCCTAGGGGGTGGCGCAGAGCAATTGCAGGGGGTGGGGGG
>VUQR01015696.1:4365-18269 GCA_015108515.1 Hemichromis elongatus | reverse complement strand
TTTGTGCACACATATAAGCTTATAACTATGAATGCTATTTTAAGCCAAAGCAAAAACACTTGCCATGTCTTTCAGCTACAGCATGCTGTGATGTTGAAGTTGCGACTGGAGATGAATTTGACTCTCTAGACCCTATTTTACTGACACATTCGAAGTTGAGTCGTTTTATTGCTTGATCTGCTTTTGTTGGGCTAAAGAAACCGAGTGATTTGTATGGTGGGTCTAGCAGTGTTGCCAGCAACATAATTCTCATTCTTTGGACTTTTCCCTAAGGAGCCTAATGAGGTGGTCTCCTAGTTTCCTAGCTACTGGGACCATTGCCATTGCTGCCTCTTCCTGGTGCCTCAGTGTAGGTAAGGCATTGTGACCCCAATTGCTGAGGCACAACAAACACTTCAGCTGGGAGTAAAAAAACACACAAAACAAACAATCAAACAAAACTACTTGTAATACCTGCATTTTATGTCATTCTAGAAACATGAACAGGTAGAAACAGAGGCTGCAAGCCAGACTGCTCATTGGTTTGTTAACCTGTTGAAGATCAGGCTGCTGGGCTGAGGTCAGCAATGACTCATCTTTGACATCACTCTGGATTTCTGCCTAGCTTTGTGCAATTATCCTGTCTGTGCACTTGATTGCAAAGAGCCAAAGTTATTTTAGCAGCATAATGTGGTTGTTTGTCTTCATGCATGCTCAGTCATCCAGGTAAGGAAATCCCAAAAAGTTGATTCTGTTCATAGCGTAGCGTTTTCAGTGGGAGAAACGTTTTGTCACTCATCCAGTTAACTTCTTCAGTCTCAGCTGACTGCAGGTTTCCCTAATCACAGCATTGTAAGATGGTGAAAGATGTACCCTTAGACCCCCTCCTCCATTCGGAGATGGTCTTTCCCTTTGCACATAAATGGCCTCCTTGACTCCCCGCCCCAACCAGCATTTCTTCAATAATGAGGATGTACACATCCTGGACAGGAAGGAACGCTCCACAGTCCTGGCCTGATGTGGTAGCTCTTCTGTGTTGTGGCATCCACTTAGACAGAGGTTGTTTGGTTTTCCCAATGTATGAATCATGACAATCCTCCTGGCACTTGACAGTGTACATTATATTACTCTGTTTGTGTCGGGGGACCCAATCGTTGAGGTGGAACAATTTTTGGTGCAGCATGATTTTAGGTTTTGAAGGCTACAGAAAGGCAGTGTTTAAAGAAAATGTGTCTCAGCTGTTCAGATACTCCTGACACATAAGGCATCACTAATAGTTTTTGCTATAGGCAGCAGTTGTCCTTCTTCTTTGCTGGATCACATGGAGCTTTGACAAATGTCGTGCTGAGACATAGTGTTCAGATAACTAAAGAACTCTTGCAATGCAAAAAATGACATAATTGTACCTGTAATGTGATTCCTTAATTTAATACAGTAACAGATACATTATTGCATTATTGAAAAATGTAATACGATTACAGTCGTGTGATTAACACCCAATACTGCTCACTAAAAATAGTTCTTCAACTTGCTTTGTAAATTCTGAACAACATGACTGAGCCTTTTCTTTGACAACTTAAGCATTCGCCCTAAAACAAAACTGTCAATCTGATGTTAAATCTGATGTTAAATAGGTCATATAAAGGAGTAGGTTGCTTTTGCAAGTACAATTGAAATGTGTATATAATTAAACTGAGATTTACTAATGTGAAAAGGGTTGAATATGTTTGCAAGCAGCATATTCCATTAATGTTAATTGTAGGGCACTGTATGTATTATGATCGGCGCTGAGCCCCCCTAAAAGTTTGAGCCTAGAATCGCCCCTGCAGACCCCTTTTATCAACCCGCTGCAAGAACCAAAATTATTCTGGAACCAAGACACTTTTTTTCTCTGTTTTTGTGCCGAATACAAATTTTAGGCTGAAGTTGTGAGAGCGGTGCAGTGTTTGTGCTGAGGGCTCACCTCCCTGAGAAGTGGTACAGTCCCGTTAGACGCAGTCAGAGTCCGGTCTGCAGCAGACGCAGTTAGCGGAAAACGACATGACCAACAAACGGTTTACCTACTCGTTACTATAAAAACGGACAATATAATGAACGTTTACCGGCTGGCTATTTTTTTGGGAGCTTCGGGTAAGTCCTACTCTCCAAAGTGAAACGTTAAAATGTGTTTTCTTTACGGCTAAAGCGCAACAGGTTGATCCCATGTAAACTCGGTGCTTATCCCAGTCCCAGGGGCTACACAGGACTCAGCAAAGGCTTCTTTTTGTTTTATTTGAGGGAAATAAAGAGAAATAGATTCTCAATTACAGCAAGGGTTTGCTCCATTAACATTTATAGAGCAACCCAAGTAATTCTCGTCTGCTATTTTATGCTGTTTCGATCGTATTTTGTGGTCCTAAGATGTTTTACTGGTTAGTGTGTTATAGCTTTGCTATTACAGGCACTTCTTTATGCTATGATGTTTTCAATGAAAGCACCTTTTGGAGTACAATAGTAAATAGACGTGCTTGAAAAACAGGCACCTGTGTTTGTTTTCTGAATATCTAAAATACAAGAAAATGATGCATGTCTTTGTTATTTATATTAAGAAACTCATCTGAGTTATAGAATAACACAATGTCACACTATCGCCTTAATAGTCAGACCAATTAGTTAGACAAAATGTACATATAAGGTCACTATATACTTTATATATAAGTGTTTATATTTAAGTGTACCGACACCCAGAAAGGCTGGAAATGTCCTGATGATGAGGCATCTGGGAAAAATGCGCTCTTTACGTCACTTATTGTAAACTTTGTGAGTTGTTTGTGAAACTATAGTGGCTATATTCATCCTTATCACTTTTTGTTGGGCTAATGATTCGATGTGAAGGAATGTATTGCAGAGTAAAGGCAGGAAATGTGACAGCTTTGGAGAGGAAAAGTCTGACTGTTCAGGAAACGTGCAGCTTCCAAGAGCAGGGCTTTGACCTGGGAAACATTTGCGACCACATACTGTGTTCACCCCAGTTTAAACTGGCATCTAATCTTTAATTGAGGCCTTTATGTGTTGAGGCCTTTCCACTGTATGCAGGTGGTGAGGGTGTGACCGTCTGCTGTCTCTGAAACCCAGTCATTAACCTACAGTGAGTCACGGCACACAGTAAACAATGGTTAACAGGTGTAATCATGATGCATTCAGCAGTTACTGCCTTCCTCGCTCCTATCACCTCAAACTCATGATATTCATGAACTCCAATTCATGGGCTAACGGTTTGATTTAAATCTCTTGTGCTTAATTGGTCTGTTCACATCCAGCTGGAGGAAAGCCTGACGCTCCCATTGGCTGGGAGTCTGTGTCCTCCTCCCCCCCTCTCAGTTCCTCAAGTGGGACAGGAGAGGGGAAGCCCTAACAATGGACTGGTCCATGAAAAAAAAAAAAGAAATAAAGGGAAGACCACAGCTTTCGGTGGCAGGAATTTAGGAGCTTGGTCACCCTTCCTCCTGTTTGTGCAGTTAAAGTGTACCAGAGGAAGAAGCAAGCTGATGACGTCGACCAGCTGGCCTCAGTTTAATGTTAAAAACACAAAGCTGACAAAGCTTTAGCATGCTGATTAGTCATTTAATGGAAAAGTGTGATATCAGTGTCATGTCAATAACTCTTTGTTTCAGTTTATTTTTAGCTCAATGTTAGCCCACCTGCAAAAGTTCACATTAGTAAGCATGCAGTGGGCTACTTTAAAAATCTATGACTAACTAATAAATTCCTTATTAAAATGATTGCTGATTTTTTTTTCCAGCTGACTTATTCATTTTCGTTTAAGCTGTTAAATGGAAAGATTTGCTGATTATATACGACTATTTCTGTGACTTCACGGTGTAGTCGTTAACATATTTATCTAACAGTTGAAGGATCTCTCAGTCAGATTCTGTGAGGAGACACAAATCCCCTTTTGGGGTATCTGGCGTAAAAGAAATGTGCCAGATCAAATATGTGGTAACTCCTATTAACAGGACAACAGCTCTTTTTTATTCTTAATTAAATTTCTTTTGGTTTTGGATCGTTGGACAAGTCAGAAAAAAAAAGAAAACACAGCAGCTGAAATCCTCAGCTCTGACTTTATAACCATTTTCCCGGAATTCACAGACAAAATCAGTTACTCGGATAACACATCCTTTTCAAAGAATGTGGTGTAGATCCACACCCGAATGCAACAAGCGCTTTCTTTTCTCTACCTCACCACTTTTTCTGGAATTCAGCTTGGTAGTTTTTGCGTAATCCTGCTGACATACAGACAGACAGAAAAAAAACAGCAGTGATCACATTCCTCTACTTTGGGTCTCCCTTCTGGGGGAAGAATAGTTGTTCCCAGTCCTAACTGTTGCTTGGAAATAGGGAAACTTGATGTCTTATCAGAAGAATGCTGTAGAGTTGCTCATCTTAGATAAATGTCTAAACACAGTGTGCATTCCCCTCTTACTGGCCCTGAGGAGATGCAGGCTGGCGGACTTGGTTTTGTTTTGATTTCCTGTCTTCTGGGACATGTTTAGAGCGAGTTCCTGCCCCACCTAGAGCTAATATGACTACCAGAAAATCCCCATCAGACAGCTCCACCCCCCTCCCTCTGTGATGACAACCCCCTACCTCTCCCTAGATCTCCCCAGCCTCCCCACGCACACTGGAATTTAACCTTCCTGACCCCAGCACCGAGCAACAGCAGACCCCCACGCGCTTAATCTCTGTTCCTGTCTTTTCTTTGGATTTGATATGATGATAATGACAGTTTCTCCGAAGTGGACAGTCATCATCAGTCATCTGTACAGATAAAGATGAGATGCAGCTGCTGCTCTGCTCATAAAGTTGTCACTTGCATCATTTTACTGTTTTTAAACTTTTCTTATCTAGACTCACCTGCTAGTTTATCACCTTCCACTAGTCATGCAATCTGAAGTTCGATGACAGAGAGGACATTATTGCAGGGTCAGCAGCTGACGTGCATTGTCCACAAAACACCGGTTATAAACTAAAATTCACAGTAAGGCGCATTATATTTGTGTTTACACAGGTTAAGGATAGACAAGCTGATTCATGATTCATCATGATTTATCCATCCAGCTGTCTTTTTCAGCCAATTAAGTCCCATAGGAGGGTTGGATCCTATCCCAGCTCCAATGGGGCGAGGGGCAGGGTAGACCCTCGACAGGTTGCCAGTCTATCGCGGGGCTAGCGCTGAGAAACAGACCTTTTGCACCCATGTTCACATCTGCATCATGATCTAGTATGTATTATTACATGCAAACTAGCTGCACATGATCTCTTCCAAAGAGACTTCCCAAAGTTTAGACGCATACGCTCCAAAATCATCCCCCGTAGCTGTGCTACTTACTGAGATTGCTACCAAAGCCGGGACTGTTAAGAGAATAATTAACTTGAGCTTAGCTGCAATAACCAGTTAAGGGGGGCCCCAGTGACCCCACCCCCAATAACATCAAGGTCGCATTATCATTTAACACCAACAAAGCTGCAGTCTTCAAAATGACCAAGTAGTGGACAGTAAAGCTGTCCATTAGTTCATTAAGTTTTGTTAAATAATGTAGTTTAGCTGTAGATAAAAAAGTTAATAATAAAGTGGCAACTAAGTATTGGTATAAAGCCTAATCAGGTCTTTGACTTACTAATTAAGTAAAATTGATGTAAATCAGTGTCTTCTGAAATTAAACATATTGTCTCCTCTCATTGTCATTACAATTTATTGCTTAACAAATATGTTTAAGGTTTAATTTGGTTTAAATGGGGCTAATTTTAATTACTAGTACAGTGCTTGTAGTGTGTTTTCAGCTCTGGCGCTTATTTACGTTGGACTAAAAAATGAGTTCGTAAACTTTGTGAAGATGTTCGTCTGTATTCCATCCTGTAGAATAGGTGGAACTGTTAGCATCGTGCATTTGCATGATTTAATAGTCAAACTGAACTGATATGTCCATTTTTAGCAGATTAACAAAAGCACCTGTGCTTTATTCTGTTTGCTTGTATGTGTCCATCAGTGTGCGTGTGTGACAGTGTGCATGTCTCGGTGCAAAGGGAAAAGCAGTATGCAATCCTCTTCCAGTCCGTGGTCCTCCCGTGTCAGTACCAGACGTCCTCCGTCCAGCTTCCGGTGGTGCAGTGGTGGTACAAGTCCTACTGTCGAGACCACACGCAGGAGTCCTTCTCTCTGTCGGAGACCCTGGGCATCAAGACCTCGGTGCTGGGACCCAAGTCCCATCTCGAGTGCTCCGACAACACCCGCACAGTTCGGGTAGTGGCGTCAACGCAGGGAGCCTCCATGACGCTGGCTGAGCACTACAAAGGCAGAGACATCAGCATCATAAACAGTAATGTCACCGCTTTTATCCTCAGTGAAATAAGGTGAAAGACTCTGCAGCCGTTTGATTGCCACTCATGAGTCAGAGCTGACAGAGTTTTCTATAAATAAATCTCTTCCGCTTCAGTCCTACAAGAATGGCGGTGCCACACAGAGGCCCCCGCCCTCACATCCATTCGCATGTGAGCTTCTTATCAGGACAAAACACGTCTTCCACTTAAATGTGTCAACAATGCCCTCCTGTTGTCACAAAATCCAATAACAATAAAGACCAAAGAAAATGCATCCAGACTGATAATGGCTTTCTTTATGTTTGGCACTATTTTTTTCACTACTGACATAAAAAAAAAAGTTCATAGTTCTAATTTGGGGCGCAGTCTTATTGGGTGGTGTCAGTGTGAAATTATTTTGCTTAAATTTTAAAAGGGCAGCATTAAAAGCTTTGTGACCATGATGTCCCATTTGACATTAATATTTGTAAAGATGTAGAAATATAATCTTTGTCCTTTTGTTGTAATCCGTGCAGAAGCGGACCTGCGTATTGGGGAGCTGCAGTGGGGCGACAGCGGGGTGTATTTCTGCAAAGTTGTGATCGCTGATGATCTGGAGGGGAAGAACGAGGATCAGGTGGAATTACTGGTGCTCGGTAAGCATGCGCTACCTTTCTGCTAACAACGTGAAAGTTAACCTTAACTTTGTCTGTTTGTTTGTTCAGGAGTTTTTTCCTGCATGTTGTTGGTAAAGGTTTTAGAAGCAGTCTCTTAATTGCGCTGCATTCCTGAGTGCCCTTACTATGGTTTCCATGGAGACAGCCAAATGGTGTTTCCCTCTTTGCATGCCCCCGATCCTCGTAACAGACTCTATTATTTAGCCAGTCGCACGCTTTAGAGAGCCGGTGTGGAACCGTTGCATCTCAGGTCAGTGGGACAGTAAGTCAGGAGGCTGAAAGACTGCAGGGGATCTTCAGCTACACAACAGCGAGCGTGTTTGTCTGTGTGGCGTTTGCTCATTGGGGAGTATCACTGGTTAATCATTATACAAACCTCCCAAATCTACACTGAACTGCTAACACTTCAGTACTAAGATCAGAGAGTCATCACTTACTGTAAATCTGAAGTAGCATTTTCACTAAGTTATATATATATTTTTTGTTCATCTCAAACTATAAGATGTTGAACTTGGTAATGTGTGTTTTCATACTACACAGCAGCTTGTGAAAGGTCCCCCTCCAAGAGCTGTTGTATTCAATGAAAATATTCCCTTCATATCAGCAAAAGCTGAGCCTTTTGCCTCATTTAGCATGTACAGTTAAGGTAATGCAAATGAATTCCTCCCCTTTCCTGCTGTCACTCCCCTTCCTCTCGCTCTGCTTCTTCAAGCTTTACTCAGTAGTTCTCACACACAATGCCAAAATATCTGGAGGCTGCTGTTTTGGTGGAGCGTTTAAAGCATTTTAAAAAATCCACAGTAACTTGTGCTCATAGGACAGCAGCTAAGTGCTAACAGTCAACACAAATCATTCAGATGAATTAGCACTTATTTTTACTGCTTATAGTTACATAAGAAGTAATGTTAACTTCAGTTGGCCTGTCTCCGCTCCTTCGCTCTGCATGTGCCTGTTTCACAATCACACACAAGAGTGAAATATAGAGCAGAGGATAGCAGTAGAAGTCGTACACATGTAGACATGCGCATATAGATATGAGGATATAATGATCAGCTAATAATAGTGTACTGCTTTTGTGGGATAAACTTCCCAACTGTGACATCAAAGAGGTTAGCCCACTCCTTGTTGATAGGACTAGTTCCTTTGGTCTCTTGCCTGTGAACACTAACTGTGTTGATGAATATATCTGATGAGTATATCCTCGGAACTCGGATATAGGAATTAGGGAGTGACGTTTCTCCAGAGCGAGCGGTTTCCAGAAAAAGCCAGGGAAAACAGGATTGTTAGGGTTGATTTGAGTGCTCCGACTTTTCCGAGGTTCAAAATCCGACGGGTAACTTTGATTTTCCAACTTCTGAGTTATTCAGGAAGGCAGCGTGATGCTTTGATGTTGCTGTTGCGCTGCACTTTCAGGATCAAAAAGTGTGTTGAGGAGTGGGTTGTTTGTTTTACTTGTGATATGAAATAAATACGACTAAACACTTAAAAAAATAACCGACAGTGTGATCTGTTTGTTACTCAAACTGGTTTTGAAGTCTGCTCATTCATATAGCTCTCCTTAGTTTAGCACTAATCTGATTACAGTCAGAAGGGGCTTAAGCGTGTGAGAATAACAAGACTCACTGGGCCTTAGTGCTGGACTTCTTAGCTTTTGCATGTTGCAATTATGAAGTTAGAATCAGAAAGTGTGTAAAACTATTTTTGTGCCAAACTGGTTGTTTTTAAAAGTTTCTGGTACTTACATTCAACTTTCTTCACCAGTCTTACTCCTAAACTGCTGCTTGGCTCTAACTCCATATTTAGGCTACAGTGTAAATATGAAAGCACATTATCAAAAATCCATTCTTTCAGTGTTCTTTTGCTCACCAGCACATTGAACTCTGATAACATTTACTCATGGAATGAGTTTTCTTTCACACTTACTCCCCTTCCCTCCCTTTTGCCTTGCATAATCTTCTCAGGCACTCCTCCGTTACTTACCCGTCGACCTCCCCTCCTTCTCGGTGCTGCACAGCTCCTCAGCTCTCTCAGGTTACCAATGGTATGCAGTCAAGTGAGGCAGGGCCGAGGTAGCAAGACTGTTTCATTTCCCCCACTCGTTAATAAGTGCTTACTCAGCACACTCTGCAGCCTCAGTATCAGGGGTTGTTTAGTCTGTCCATGTTGTCATATCAGACGGTAACCAGTCTTTACTGTAATCAGTGTTTTCAGCCATCATAATAAGCACATTAAAAGCATCATCATCTGTATCTGACTCATGCACACCTGTTGCAGTTCCCTTTCTGTATGCAGCGAGTAACTTCCGTCATTTTTGTTTTTGTTCTGATTTTGACCTTTATATGATGCATATTAAGCACAACAGGCACATTGTTTCACAGCAGCGCGACTCGAATGACCTTGTTTTGACGAGCTCGCGCGGTAAATTGTTTCCCTGGTGTCGTCAGTGTCCTAGTTTCCAAACCTCCCTGTCTGCCGCCTCTCCCTCTCTCTGTTGGCACATCTCAATTGTTTGCATGTGTTTGGGTGTCTGCATGCACGTAAAGTGATGAACAGCATTCATTCAACAGTGTGCAGTTTTAATGGTAACGCCGAGGCACGTTGACTGTGCATGGCATCAAAGAAAAAGGTTATTCAGGCTTTAAATAAGGCTTTAATAGATTTTTTTTCTGAAGTTTTACTTTATATTTGAATTTAGCTCTTTGCGTGTTTAGTTCCCTTTGTGTTTCCCTATGTGTTGTCTTGATGCATGCTCAATCATCCAGATAAGTAAATCCCACTGATCATCTGGACGTAGTGCTTTCAGTGGGAGAAACGTTTTGTCACTCATCCAAGTGACTTCTTCATTCTCAGCTGACTGCAGGTTTCCCCAACCTTATAAACGGTACATTTGCACAATAACTGAGACTGTTATTGAGCAAATCAACTTTTGGTATCTCTATCTGTCGCCCCCTCTGTCTCATCTTTCTGGTTAGTGCCTTTGCCCTCCTGTGCTCCCTTTTATCTAGCATCTTGTTAGTGTTAGTTTTTGTGTTGCTGTGTAATTGACTCTTGTTTATTTCCTGATTTCTTTTGAAGGTTGGTTTTCTTTCATGTCAGTTTTTACTGGCTCCTTTGTGATGGTCCTGATTCTCTTTACCCATGTCTTGTTCCAATCAGCTCTCAGTGTGTAAATAGTCCTGCCTTCCTTTGTCCTTTGTATTTGCTATAATCACCTTTTAGACTCCACCTTGGTGTTTGGCAGTTTCTCTTTAGTTTAGCCTCCTTGTGGCACTTTCTATTTTGTGTTTCTTTTAGTCTCAGTTCAACTTTTCCTATTTATTTGCCAGCAGTTATAAAGGCTTGCTTTTTGTTAGTCTGCCGCTTGCTGTCTGGCACGCGGGTCCTCTCAAATCCACAGTGTGACAACCTTTAAAGTTAATTAGACTAGATTTTTAGCACCACTGGGCTAACCGTCAGCATATTTGAGGCTACGTCCACACTAGTCCGTTTACAAATCGATGCGTTTTTGAGAGCGTTTCCAAAAATGCTCCGTTTTCGCTCCATCTCAGTGTGGACGGGGGGCCAAAACGGAGACAAAACAATGCGTTTTCAAACAAAAACGCATTAGTGTGGACGTAGCCATAGTTGAAGAGATCAGAGAAGGATCTCTGGGAACAATGAATATTGTGTTATTATCTATATAAAACATCCTGGTGGTTCAAATGGGAAATAAATGGACCTCCAGATCAGACTTTTGGGACGTGAACCTGTGAACCACATGTCATGGGAGTCCATCTAATAGACATTTCAGCTTGTCACAGACAGCATGGTCAACAATAAACTTCTTCATTAATAAGTTTGATATTTTCTAGATGCAGACCCATTTTTTCGTACTTAAACTTTCATTCCCCAAATAGTGCATGACCATTAATCATCTGCCCTGCTGCCAAATTTGCTAATTTGCCTGACCTTTTGACTCCTGCTTCCCGCTTACTCTGCCGGCCTTCACCTGTCCTCTCCCTCTCTCTGCAGGCAGGACAGGTGAGCAGCAAGATCTACTCCCTGAGTTTGATTTGGAGATTATGCCAGGTACGGTCCCTCAGCTGCATGTCTGTCTCTCTGCCTGGCATTTTCCAGCTTTTCTATTGCCTTCTGATGTTTCTCATTCCAACTGACCAGTTAAAACTCTCTTTGACTAACAAATGTACATTCAATTGTTAGAAATTTGACTGAATAAACATGACGGCCTTGTAGCTGGAGCTTCTACGCCTGATATGAACACAGTCAGTCAGTTAGTGATGCTACATGAAGCCAAATTCACAGAGTTGTAGTTGTTTTTGTTTACCTCCAGTTAAGATTTCAAATTTCACAGGGGAAATGTGTTGTGAGTGAGTGGATATAGACTCTTGGCACACCCTGAGGAAGTCTGTCGTTATCGTTTGGATGGTTCAGAGATGTGAGAACAGATAAAAGTCACTCTGATTTCCTTTGATGTCCCCTAAAGTTTCCTGGTTTAAGGGGTCTGTTGCCTCCAGGTGCATCAGTGGAGGAGAGTGCAAACATCAGCTTTGTCCAGAGACTGGGTTTATTTTTTTGTCCAAAATCTTTGTCAGTTATAACATTTCAACAATTCAAATGCTGAGATCTGAAAATAACAAAAAGACAATTTTAAGCCCTTTAACTAAATTTCTTCACTCAGCTTCATGTTTTTTTTCCTTTAACGTTATATTTAGATTTATTGAGCTTTTGTTACAAACTGCACAAATCCTTTTGATTTTGTCTGACTCATTTTAATGGTTGTGGCCATATTTCAGTTGCCCTTAGTTATGACTGTTATGTGAAAATCTTGGTTTTGCTGACCTCCACTGGTTGAACTTTTCACTTTGGTGTAGTGATGTTAAATCACTGTTCAGAGTATTAAATCATCGACTGTTACCTTTCTTTTGTATGTATGTAAATCAGAATGGGCGTTTGTGGGATCTGTAGTCCTGGGCAGCATCTTGGTCCTGCTGTTGTTGGGAATCTGCTGGTGCCAGTGTTGTCCTCACTCCTGCTGCTGCTACGTCCGCTGCTGCTGCTGCCCTGACACCTGCTGCTGCCCACGACAGCGTGAGTAACGCAACCAACCGAATGACCGAACTGCATCCTCTTTAAAAAATGGATGCCTTTTTTTAATTGAATATCGTCTTTCTTGAACATTAACAATAAAAGTGTGTTGTTTATGCAGTGTATGAAGCGGGAAAGATGGCAAAGAGCAGACAGCCTGCTGCTCAGGTCCCTGTGTATCCCTATTACATTCCTGGTATACCTACTGTGGTCCCTGTGGCCTCTTCCTCTTACACGGACCCAAAGATCAACTCAATCCCCTCGGTGGAGAATAACCTGTCTGGAGGTGAGTGTCAGTGGCAGGCTTTAAAGCACCGTAAATCCATTACTATTCTTTGCTAGAAACAAAAATAAAGAAAAAAAAGATGTTCTCCTCAACCATTTTGGGGTAGAGGAAAAATTCAAATGTTTCCTGAAAGATGAGAATTATTTTGTTATTTTACAGGTAAAATTTCAAAATAAGTTTTAGGCGGCCTGGATACAATATATATTTAGTATTTGGATATGGTGGATATCATGTTGTTTGTAGTTCTCATAGTTCATTGGTGGATTTTAAAATTCTGATTTCACCTTTGTGATTTGTAATAAAATAATCAAAATAATTTTTAAAACCCCAAAAACCGATTAAATACTTTGTCAAATCTTACTTTTACTATTATTATTGAAAATATAGATGAAAATCAACAACTTAACTGATTTCTTTGGAAATGGCTTTTTTGCTGGTATTGTTGGAGGATGGGGTCAAAATGACTGCGCCCAGCGTTTCTAGTGTTGAACATTCAATAATTGTTTTTTACCACTTCAGGAGCAGCAAAAACAATATTGGCGAGCTCAGTATTTACTCTTCTTTATCTCTGCGTTTGAGCTCTAAAATGTTCTGTGAGGATTATTTGAACAAGTGGTGTATGCTATAAACGTTATTTATATTCTTACATAGAAAGGTCAGCGACAGCTGTCGTTTTCTTTTCGTCAAACACTGACATGACTAACTGTCATTTCATCAATCATCTCATCCTTGTCTCTAAAAAGAATCGTCTGTTCTTTTCTTTTTCCTTATTTGAATTTAATCCATTATTAACACGTAAGGTTGTTTTTATCTCTTATAATTTACACACTCAAGAGTGTTTGTGTGCGTCCTTGCATGGTTTTGTTTTTCTGGATCTATGTATAGGTGTGTGTGTGTGTGTGTTGACATTTACAGTGCGCAGTGGTTACCGGCTCAAAGCCAGTCCAGACCAAGACTCAATGAAAGTTCTGTACTACATAGAGAAGGAGCTGGCTCAGTTTCCGCGCAGCAAGATGGCAGCATTCAAATGTAAGCCTGCACAGAATAGGCTAGTTTCTTTAATCTGTGTGGCAGTGTGTGTGTTTATGTGAATGTACGTGTTTTATGTGCATGATTTGTGGGAATTAACTCTTACTAGTTGCCATCTAATCCTTTCATATTTGAAATTTACAAACTGTAAGATTAACTTGTGGAGTCACACTTTTTAATAAGCTTGAACACACGCAGTCTTGTGAAAACATGGTAACTTATACTGAATATATAGTCTGATTGGAACCAGGTTATGTTCAGAGTTTTGGCTTAAAATTGTTTTAACAGATGCTTTTATTTTGCAGCATGGTTAAAATGGAATAAACACTCTGTTAAGCTGTACTTAACAGATTAGTTGTCTGTTTTGCGCAAGTTTTTATCATAATTTTAAGGGATCTTTTTGTGTAGGAGTGAGTTTTACGACGTGTGAAACACCCATTTTTATTGGAGTGCACACAGAGGCTGTAGCAGAAAGCACAGTGCTACAGAGAAAGCCACCATCATGATACCTG
>VUQR01015692.1:53534-74485 GCA_015108515.1 Hemichromis elongatus | reverse complement strand
GTTTGCTCAATTCTAGGAAATGTGCTGGATGGTAGCAGGCAAGAACGTGCTTGGATGTCCAATCACCTTAAGCTCTCTCTCTCACACTCACTCACACACACACACACACACACACACACACACACACTAACCGCACAGGCGCTCCTGCAGAAGCATGAAAACAGTGCCGTACCTCCTCCTCCTCCTCCTCCTCCTCTTGCGGCTGCTGCTGTGTCGCCTCCTTCAGGAGCTCCTCGCTGTCAGCAGGTGTTCTCCTCTCTGACCCCTCCGGCAGGAAGGCTCGCTTCACACCGCCACCTCCATAACTCCCCTTAGTTTCGCGAATCCATAAAATAAATAAAAGACAACAACTTGTGCTCACACCGGCATGTGTGTGTGGAGGAAGAGTGAGTTTGTTAGCCGAGGCAGAGGAGGAGGAGAAAGTCTCCCTCTGTCTCCTTTTTTTCCTTAATTTGTTCCACAGCCACGCTGACGAGCTCCCCTCCCTCTCTCCCTCCCTCTCTGCATCCGAGTGTGTCTAACGGCGGTGCAGCAGCCGCCGAGCCGCCGCTGGTGAAGCCATCTGTTGCAACACGTCTGCCTGCTTCCTGCACTTTCACTCTGCCTCACACAGACGGAGGGAGAGAGAGGAGGGGGCGGGACTTTGTCCTGTTTATGAACCAATGGGGAGGCTCGGAGATTCCTCAGCCTGACTGGAAGGGGAGGACCAGCAGCAGAGAGGACAGAATGAAATAAATACAGCAGAAATACAAGAGGCAAATATCCACGCACACACACACACACACACACACACACACAGAGGGGAGGTGGTCCGAGAAGGGAAACGCAGAGACGCAGACGTGACAGTATGAGGCCAAAAATATGCAGACAATGCTTTAGTGTCCTCTCAGTTTCGATGGAGAGGAATCCTGGCTTACAGTGACAGCCAACAACTTTTTTAGACACAAAAGCTACAATTTCATAAAACTGTACAAAAGTGAAACGCGTGCGGTGTCCTCTGGTGAGACGTCCATAACTCTGAGTGCCATCAGGGCTGAAGATGTTAGAGACAGCTGCTGTCCAACCTGCTGCAGAGCTGTTTGAATGAAAGGAACATGTGGTCGGAGGGGGGGCTCTGATGAGAACAGCGATTGCATTGTGGGATGTGTAGGATCAGTGCTCAAACTGTTACCTCTTTTTAGTGCACTAATATCACAGTTTAACCATAGACTGTATATAAATGATGGATTTCTTGTTGACTTATTTTTAAACCAGACGTGAGCATTTTTTAGGATGAGAGGGTAGAGCTATCTCGCCTGGTTAGCGAGCGTGCTGCATTCATAAACTTCCAAACACGTGTGTCTGCTGAACAAACACACTAATAAAATCCTAGGATTTGCTAGACGAAGCCACATTACATTTCACATAACGCCATTAAAATATCCCAAAATGCATAAACACACTGGAGAGGTTCTTGTCACCTACTGTAACCTATTAGTTCACACATGCATGAATGCTGCATGGTGAGAGGCTAAAAACTAGATTTTACAGGAGCTTAAATTTGGCGTCAGTGAAGAGAAGCTGAAAAAAAACATTTTTACTGACATGTTGATAAAAAACAGTCCCAGTGGCCTTACTGTGACACTCTGAGTAACTCCTCGTCAAATCTATGCAAACTAGAAATAGTCACAGCTTCAGCATCAGCATCACACAAAGGAGGAGCCAGCGTGTCTATTTAGGTACCAGACTGTCAGTGGACTTTGTGCTGCATTCACAG
Organism: Hemichromis elongatus; assembly: GCA_015108515.1. NCBI lineage: Eukaryota > Metazoa > Chordata > Actinopteri > Cichliformes > Cichlidae > Hemichromis > Hemichromis elongatus. The sequence continues at coordinate 72,729 of VUQR01015692.1, read as the reverse complement.
TTCTCTGGCATACAGAACCAACATTCAGATGTCCACATACTTTTGGCCACAGTGTATAAGTTAGAGAGAGATTTGAAGCGAGAAAAGAAGAAGAGCAGGGAGAAGAGAGTGAAGAGATGGAGAGAGAACAAAGAGGGAGGGAGGGATGAAGAGGAGGTAGAGTGCAGATTGTAATGGAGCTGTTGGCAGAGCTCCTGGCTGTTCATGGGTATTCATGTAGCTGGTGGCTTCAGTTAAATGGAGCAAACAGAGAGAGGCAGAGGGGGGTGGGGGGGTGCTGAGTTTCAACTGAACAAGAAGTCTACTTATGCCCTTTCCAAGGAGCACCGTGCAAACACTCGCAGACATGTTAAATGGTGAATTCAAATCCATTAAATGAAATGAAATGTCACGGCGACTCGACACGTCCAGCGGCTTTATGAATTCAGCAGGTAAAAGCGTCTCAGACGGAATCGACGTGCAGAGCGAAGACCTGCAGACGGTGCAGTCTCCAGCAGGGCGACGGCAGGTTTACTGAGTGCAATTTCTAAAAAAGAGGGCTTTTAACTTCCTAAAATTTTCTCTGAGGAGACCCAGCGTCACGCATTTAAAGGGCAATTTTTGCAGATTGCACTCATCTTTGTTCAGAGTTACTTAACCAACTCAAGGCAGCGTTTTCCTCACGCGGTGTAAATGAAGCAGCAGCCAGTAAGACGGAGCTTCAAACACAGGTGTTCGTGTGTAGCCTTTGGTACAATTTCACGGTACATGTCACCTTTTCATATGAGTAAGAAGCCTTGGAGGCAGTGTTTCTGATGTTTCTCTCAGTGCCTGTGATGAGTCACGCGACTGCAGAAAAAGCGTGATATTTGGCAAGATCACGTTTGACAGTCGCGCTGATTTTTGGTGAATTTCAGGTGAAATTTGTTCTCAGGTTGTGCGCAAACGTCGCACAATCTTTGTTTTTTGCATCCATTTTGCATAAAATCATTACACAAAGAGAAACAAGTCGTTCTACTTTATTACTGAACATCAATACACAAAAAAATAGTCTTTGCTGCATGATGTGGTGCACGGTTTGATTTTAGACTCCATTTAAAGATGGATGACGCATTACTATTTTCTCCTGTTAAGTGACAGTTTGACTGAACACGGGGTCAGGGTAAAGCCTAGTACTGTAGCAAGGCTTTGAACATGTTGCAGTCCAGCCTCTGCAGTTGTATCAATTCTCATTTTTATCTTTAGTCATGATGTTTGGGTATAGACTGAAATAATAGGATACCAGTGGCTAACCTTAGACAGAGCGCAGAGTAGACTTTGCATTAACTGGAGGCAGCTGAGGTGGAGTCTTTCCTTCAGAGTCCCAGGCAAGCCCAAAAGACCCAGAACTCTCTGCATGCATTACACCCAAACCTTGGTCAGAAGGCTGGGTGGATGGATGGCTCAATGAAATTATTGGTAGGTGTTAGTTGTATAGCATAGCATGTCCTCTAACTAAATAATCATACTAACCCAGGATTCCCAAAACAACATGTTGGAACATTAGCTGTATTAGCTGACCACATAGTTTCGGTCCTCGCCGAGGACCCAGAGGTCCGGAAATGATGGTCATGAAGCATCTTTTTAATAATACTCCCCCCAAAAAAAGAACATTTATTCATAACACACCGGAAAAGACCCAGCGAAACTGAGTTAACGATAAAAACCCTGAAAACCATAAATTTCACACCCGGGCCTCACCTTCGCGGGCCAGTACCAAACGACTCACGGACCCGTACCGGTCCATGGCCCGGGGTTTGGGGACCACTGCTTGGGAAACTCTGGTCTAGATGAACAGTGAAGCGAGTTCAGCCGCACGTATACGTCACAACTCCAGGACATATTGTCCAATCTTGCACTTCCTCAAGATTGTGCTTTAAAACTCAACATCGGTTCACATGAATTAATTTTTCCTCACCAGCTGATTGTGTCACCGGTAACATGAGCACAACACCTTTGCCTTTATTCATGCCCTGCAGCGAAGTGAAGTATCTTTGTAGTCCTTGTACTTGTTGAGGATTTGTGGTGCACTGTACCGTGCTGCAGTGTCAGGTACCCGCCGTGGCTCCGTCATGCACACAGTGTCCTTTAGCACTGGTACTCCTGACATTCCAGCCACGGCTACATCGGCTGCCAAGAGATAACAGCCATGTTTAAGAGATGTCCAAAATCCTCATAAGAAGCTGGTATACTTTCCAGGATTAGCAGCAAACCGGACACCGATTCATGTCTGGTTGGGAGCTTGGTGTTTTGGACACAGTTTCTTTTTCTTTTCTTCACTTTTTAATGTCGCTTCCACTCGTTGGTTAGGCTCAGGAAATAAAAACTGTCTCGTCAGGGAAAGATGGCGTTGTGGGTTAAAACACATCTCTGTACAATAGTAATCTTCCTCATTGAAACGTGACCAGTGACCAGTCATTGTTACTGATAGTATAACCAGACATGTTGCAACAGATTCTAGGCTGGGAAGCCAACACGAGCGAACTAAAAACAAAGTCTGATTAACATACTTTGGACTGGTTTCCCTCAGAGGATCGTGCGAGTCCTTCAGCAGCGTCAGCTGACAAAACTCGGCTAACACTCGGGCAGAAACCTCCTCCGACGCCTCCTGCTCTCCATAAACGAGCTGCTGTTTCATGTGCTTGACAGAGCTGAGAGTGTGGCATGTTTTCACGGCACAGAGTGCCTTCACTTCAAAACGTTTCGACTTTTAGCATCGCACTCTAAATGGATTTAATAGCCTGAGTTTCAACAGGCACAATCTGTTTACTGCAAGCACAGAGAAGCAGTGAAGGCAACTTTTAATCTGAAAAATAACTTTTTCATTTTTTTTTAATCTATTCAAATTTTTTTTAAATGTGCCTATTCAGTATTCACCCGCAATATAATGTCACGTACAGTGTGTAGTCTCTATAAACGTATGTGCCCATATGAGTCCATCTATAGCACAGACTTTACATCTCTGTTTACCTAATTTATTGTTTTCCATTTATGCATACACTTTTGTTCTCCTAATTCTGGAATTATTAGTTGTATTTATTGTTTTTATTAGAGTTTTGATTTTGTTTCTCACTTTTTGAATGTTTCTTTTGTCTTGTGTCTCGATACCGCTTGGTGATGGGGGGACGATGGCTGTAGATGGCCCCGCCCCTCCCTCAGCCTCCCTCTGCTGGAGGTTTCTTCCTGTTAAAAGTTTTTTTTTCCTTCCCCCTGTCACCAAAATGCTTGCTCATGGGTGGCTGTTTGATTGTTGGGATTTTCTCTACCTTACATTATCACGCAGGACTGTATAGAAATAAAACTTTCATGTTATTGTATATCCAAGATCAAACCCGGGTGTGATCTTGTGTTATCCAGTAGGTGTGGGGGGTTTTCAGTAGACCATCTTTAGCTCTAACAGATAACTGTAGTTTGAAGCTCCTGGGACTCACTGGCTTCAATGGCTGAAACTTACATTAACAACAAAACTTTTCTTCTCTACTGCAGCTTTTTGCAGTATTGTTACAAGCAGTGTTTCAATTTTACTGCAGCAATGAATAATGGTAGACAGTTAAACAGGATGAAATATGCAGGCTGAGGGAATCGTCGGTGGTGCAGTGAGCAAATCAGATGTTTAGTGCTCTAACGGTCTATTTGTTCCGCTGACGGTGCCAGAAGCAGGGACTCTGTGAGAACGCCTTTTAAACTTCTGCTCTGGGGATTGTTTCAGAAACAGAATACAGTATGTAATCATGCTGGGTTTTTATATACTTGTAATTCTTTACACTTAAAGGGGAAAGTTTAAAGGGGTGATTTCTCTTTCCTTTTGCTTCCCTCGTGTATTCAGAGCTCTTGCGGGAGGAGACAGAGCCACTGACGTGCCGGCTCTCTGGATCTGAGCGGTTAATTAAACCGTCCTGTTGTGTAACTATGTGCACGCTTTGTAGAAGTGAAACTTGTGCAAACGACACATTTCAAACCTTAATTTGAGCAGAGCAGTAAACCTTTAGCATTTTTTAATAAATCACATTAGACTATTCGTTCTGTGCAGTTTTTATGTCCTGGTGACCATGAAATTAGCTTTAATATAATAATATTAATTCAGTAAGAGCTTCAAAATACCTCCCAGAAGATTCACAGATGACTGCTGAGTACCAAGACTTGCTTCGGGAAGGACGGGAAGGTATATCAAGGCGAAAGGTGTTAGCTCACTGATTTCTATTTCCAGCATTTTCATCTTCTCATACCTGTGTGTGTCCTTGTGTGCAGCTGTGGATAGCTTTCAGATTAGAATGTGTGTTAGCAGAGTTACAGTAGAAAGAATTAAGTTATTTATGTCTCAAAGTAAGAAACATTGAGCAGTTTTCATCAATTAGAGACAAAAAGACTCTTAGTTTGGTGTGCAAACTGATCCAACCAAAAGTACCTGAGGAACTCCACCTCGGATCAAAGCACCTGGAAGCCTTCTTCCTCACATACGTAGAAATCCTGCATTCGCTCTTTGTTTGTGTGTCACTCTGCTTTACTTTGAATTACCCACAGAGAGACAACAGACACTTTAATGAGAAACAGACCAGGCTACAATGCACCCGGAGGGATGTCAGGGTGTAGGTGAAAACCAGGGCAGGGTTCTTAGTACGAATGTGCATGTCAACGAAAGCATGCACGCACATATCTCTCATATCTCTGCGTACAGCTCCAGGACGGCACAGGAGTGGTAGCATCTGGAAATCTGCCCAAGTTGCACACACGCACACACACCCTCCTGGGTCTTTGAGCTGTAAAGCATCCTGGGAAAGCAGTTGTCCAGCTGCTGCTGCCTTAAGGCATTTAAAGGAAAAAAAAAAGCACATTAAATCATCGACAGACTCACAGATATTTACTCAGCAGTCTGTTTTCTCTGCAGTCGAGCCTTCACTGACTGAACTGCACTCATTTCCCTGCAACACGCTAACAAGTCTGTGAGAGCACATCTGCAGACAAATGGAAGATTTCATCCAAGAAAAACACCCACGCAGCTCTGCCATAAATTCCACTTACATTCTTTATGTTTTTTCATTTGTATACATGAGGTCACAGAGGAAGGCGGGGCTATATACATCACAGCATCCTGAGAAGTGTCGTCGGGTTTCCTATTGTGTGCATGTGCATGTGAGCCAAAACAAGTTTCAGCAGTGTCATTACAGCTCATGTGTGGCATTTTACAGTTTCAATAAATATATTTTCTAGCAGCTGAGGTATTTTTTATTAATAACATTATATAATAATATCTCAATCTTTGAGTGAGAAACAGCAGCTTACATTATGCCACCTTTTGTGGTGCAACACTGCTGATTATTTGAGGTGTCCCGCATGTTTTTATGTGACAGATTTATTTTATTATTACTGTATTATCATTCCAGGTATGAACAGTGAACCAATCTGGAAGTGCCTTGAAACTGCATTCTTTATTATAGGCCAGCGGGGGTTGACTCATCTGGTTGCAAAAAGAAGCCTGACTGCATAGATGTCTGAGAAATTGGTTTTCTAAATTGAATTTTTAGCTTCACTAGTTAAACATCTCACATACAGTTAAATATGTCTACTTGTAGTAAAATACAGACAGACTTGGGATTATTTACATGATGCTTTATGAATGTGCAGCATCCTGATGGGCCTACTGTAGAGAACGGCGAGCAGCTCAGGCTTTTTATCAAACTTTTATTCCCGGCCTCGAGTTGTTCTGATGGCAAAATTATATTTACTTTTTATTCCGTCATTCTCAGCATTCATGAAGTTGATTCATATATTTTGGGCACATGTTTTTTTGTTATTTATGTTCTGAAAGTTTCAAAGTAAAGTTGTGTGATGAGTGCACGCTTAACATGCAGACTATTAGCTTTAATTTGAGGACATTCGCATCAAAAGTGGACGAAGGGTTAACGAACTTCAGCTCTGTAATTTAGGTAAGAGGTAATTAGACAATTTACTTAAAGCAAAGTTTAGAACTAACAAGGAGCATTAATGCAAAGGAAACAGGTCCAGCTATCACAGCAACAATTAAATGAATCCATTAGAGACACAAGCAGAGATATTTACATGCCATGCATTTATGAGATCAACATATGAAAAAATCTGGACATCCTCAGAAGACACCACTGGGGGATGATCACAGGATCTTTTCTATGGTCAAGAAAACACACATGAAAAACACTCGTTCCATTAGGGGACAAGAGCTCGTCTGCACAGTTAAATATGTTAATATATTATACTGTATATGAAACACTGTAGCACGGTGGTTTACACATTTACCTAACAAGCAAAAAGATCTCTGTTCCAGTGTCAGGAGGAGGCTTTTTGGAGCTGCGTCAGGAACATCTGGTATAAAAATCTGTCAAATCAAACATGTGGGGCTGCCTGGTGTGCTGACCTCTTATAGGGAATAAGGAAGCAGCTGAAAGTAGCTTCACGGTACATGATATTAATTTTATGTAGGACATGCAAAGCTTTACTCCTGACAGACTGAATTTACTAAACATCAGCTGTAAACCATCATAAAAAGAAGATCTGCACTGAACCTAAAACCGTGATGAGTGATAAATAATTACTGACTGTCTCTGAAAATGTTACTTGAAGTACTTTCTTAAAATATTGGATCTTAGAAATCCCTCTAAGTATAATATAATATAATATAATATAATATAATATAATATAATATAATATAATATAATATAATATAATATACATGATCGATATTTTGCCAAAAATAAATAAATAAATAAGACTTCACCCCATGCAGTCTGTGTTTCTTTAGAGCACCAGTCCTGTGTTGTTGGGTGCTAATGCTTCAGCAGCAAACTCTGAATAAACTACAACATGTATCCGGGAAAATTAAGAGAAACAACAGTATTTTCTACTGTTTCTGATTAACAATACAGCAACCTCCCCGAATGTCACAGTGTGTTTACTTGGTTCTAAAGAAAATGTGTCAGCCAGGGATGATTCAGCCGTGATCTGCCTCCGAGTGGATATATTTACCCAGGCAGGAGCAGCACTGTGTATGAACAATATTGATGGACATGGATGTGAAGAAGGAGCAACAGAAACTGATAGAGGGTTATTCCTCATTGATTCTTGTTAAAGCTCCTCGTTGGGGACTTACAGTATGCCAAAATAACAGCACTTAGTAAACTCACCCTGCATCAGTGTGCTCCCACTTCGTGAGTTGGGAGGTCACTGCTCTGAGTGTTTAAACAACAAGTTAGTAGCTGTTTTCAGGACGCCTGCTTCATCTGATTTCAGTTCAGTCTTATTTGCATAGCTGCAAATCCCAATGACAGTCAGCTCAATGTTCTATAAGGTAGTAAAAGCAAAGACCCCCAATAATACAGAGGAAACCCCAACAATGAGATGACCCCCTATAAGCAAATGCTTGAAAGCAGTGGGAAGGAAAAAACTGGTTTTGTCTATTTTATGTAGGTTGATAACTCATTCACTAAAAATTTCTCAAACTCTCCAAACTGATGTTCTGACTTCAGGTGGAATCATCGTTTATGCAGATTTTCCAAGTAAGAATTGAAGATTTATTTTAGGGCCATGATTCTGTGCTTGGAGGCAGATCGAAAACCGTATATAGGCCTAAGATCACAGAGAGGAGGTCACAGTGGACATACAGACGTGAGGAGATTAGGCGGCATTCAGTCATGGTTGTCAGGTCTTGTCGGTTTAAGGCTTTAAAACCACTTGGTTCAAGTTCGTGAAAGTTTTGACATTTGAAAATGCGTCTAGCATCCATCTGTCACTATCTATTGATCCACTGATGGGATGAAGAGATGAGTCAACGCAGAAATTAAGTGTGAGAAACTGGATGGATAGTCCCAACCCAGAGATGTGTCTGCTTTGTAGCACATACAAACACGGATCATATTTGAAGTGACAAAGGTTATGCCAAGTTACTGCATTAAGTATTAAATGATATGTTCATTTTTGTTAGAATTACTCTCCTAAAACATATCAAATTAATAATTGTGCTTCTAAGGATACATGATTCATTAAGTATGCATGTGACATTTCCTCTCCTGTCTCCATCAGCTCAAGAAATATTTAGATCTAATGAACAGATTGGTGCATCTGTCAAGTATGCAGCTCAGGGAAACCAAAACCCATTACTCAGCTTGTCCTACCTGTTTGATTTCTGCTGATGGCTGGGAAACCAAACACAGATTGACTTTCCCTTTACTGTGTCACGCATATTTTTCAAATCAAGGTGGTGCCTTCTCAGCTCGCCCGAACATGTTTCCTCTCAGTTAGAACCACCTACAGCAAACTTTACACCTTACTGAAATATTAGCAGTAAGGCTAGTACTGATCTCATTTACAAGCTCACATTGTTTTAAAGTGTCTAGATAATAAGACTGTCTTTTTGCCTGAACACAACATTGAAACATAATTATTTTTACTAGTTGTTTACTGGTTTATCTGTTTTAAATAGACCTATAATTTTAAGTTTGCAGCTCAATATTTTCTTCTTACATTGTGCAAGAACAGCATTGCATGATTGAAAGTTAAAAACCATCCTTATTTATCTCACACTGTTATCCATCTTTTTGATCTTAAACCATCTGTTATATATATAAATAACTCCTCCCTTTTAGCTCCGCCCTCCCTTTAAGGCAACTTTCTTCTGATTGGTTGCCCCTCACAAACAGAAGGTTTGAACCACAGCTGAGTGGCCTAAAGCCAAATGGTGTTTCTGAGACGATGATATGAAGCAAATCCCCTCTCAGAGACGTGATATAAATCTCCGATGGAAAACAAATGTTAAAAACTGAGTTTTTAAAGAATTCTGGCCTCATTCTGTTTTTTAAACTTAAAGTTTCCTCAATTTTAAACTGTTCCTCAGCATTTTAGTCTCCTCAGCATGTGAGCTGAGATGATAAAGGTAGCATTAGCTACATTAGCCTCGCCTCCCTTTTCTCTAAAACTGGATTGGTCCTTACTGTCAAGGATCCAAACCGTAAACTCTTCCTATGGCATTCTGCTCCATTTTGAGATTTTATTTGCCACAGTAATTTTGTACAATGATGCTATTCTGTCAGAAAAACTGATGATCCAACATAACTACATGTCCAACGGCATTGACCTGATTTTGCTTTCTGGCTTTCGTTCGCTCATTTGGTTCAGGCTTGGAATAACTATGTGGTTAAGTTTTGGATGGGATTGTGGGATCAACCAAAATAGTCCCCTTCACAATATTTCCGGATATTTAAGAATTATGCCAACCCTGTGTGATTAAATGCAAAGCTGAGGCCCCTTTTATGATGAGTTGGGATTGAAAGACACAACCTCCTACAACCATAACTGATGACTCTGGAAATGTATCTCATTAATACTCCTTGTACTTTTCTACAAGACACCAGCGACTTTAGTAAAGAGTATTTGATGCCCTGGTCTTATCACATCTCACACATGTTATACTCAATCCAGATCTGCTTACTGAGGAGGCCACTCAAGTCCACTGAAATCACTGGTTCGTTAAACAAGTTAGACTTGCCATGAAGTATTATCTTGCTAGAAGTGGTCATTAAGAGCTTGACTATGGCCATCGAGGAATTCGAGCCATCAGTGACAATACTTATTATGCATTCAAGCTATGATTGTTGGTATTGAGTGTGCCAAGGAAACGTTCCCACACTATTACACCATCAGCACAAGTCTGGATCCTTCACATATGGCACGTTGTCTCTGTGGCTTTATTGTGATTCTGACCAACAGTCTGAAACCTCGGGAGACACGAAGATTCAGCAGCTCAATCTTTCACTGTCCGGTTTTCAACATTCAACATGTTGCGAGCTAAAGAAGCTTTTCTGCTCAGCAAAGTTGTAAAACTCTACAGTTATGCCCAGAATCCCCATCCACAGATTTAACATGGTTAAAAAAACAGAAAAGAAATAGAAGAAGAGGCATGGAGAAAAAAAGTAATTATCAATCCTGAGGGACGCCACCTAACTTAAACACAATAAATCACAGAAGTGTTCCAGATTCGACACTTCAGCTTTTCAGTTCGTTAGAAAACACTATTTGGACATAAATCCTGTTTACTCTGGAGTGTTGATTTTCTCTTTAGGCTCCCAGCAGGCTCTGAAGCTGTCAATACCATCGACAAGGAGACAAATGGCCCTGTGCTCTGGACTCTAACAGCACCGCAGTGTCTGGTAAAATACCTGCTGTCTGCTTCGGTTCACAGAGCTCCTGAATCAGGTTTATTATGGGAGTGCTGTGTTATTTGCACTGCTGGCAGGTACGGCACTCACAGCGGAGACTGCAAAGACATCCTGACAGAAAGTATGAAGATAAGCTCTGAATGTCTTTCTAATTAAAGCAAAATGGATCTGCAGGAAGGTTTAAAAACTATATCAAGCAGTGATCAGCTGACAGAGATTATGGTTTTAATGTGGATAACTGCCAGTTTATTCCTCAAACTGGACTTCATACTTAGTTTTCTTTACTGTTTAAATGGGTGTTTTATACGGTGCCGTGCAAAAGTCAACTCTCATTTCCTCATATTTTGTTTCTAATGAGTCAGAAAAAACAAAATAAAAGTTTTGTGGAGTGGAGTTTAATTCTTGAGGCTTTATGAAGGTCTTTCAAAGTTTTTAGTGAAAAAAGGAGAAATGTCTGCGGTATCTTAAATTACACAAGAACTGGACTAAAAATCAATGGTTAGAGATTTTATGGACTGATGAATCCTAATTTAAAGTTTTTGGATCAAATTGGCGGTACCTCTGGATCGGCACACGGGGGTGGTGGAAAGGAGAGTCTGTCCGTTAGTCCAACCTCACAGGAGGAATAATGCGGTTTTCATCTCGGTGGTGGAACACTAGACCAGCTCTTTACCCACCCGATACTCGAGGCTGCGTGGAGTTTGTCCAATCGGTCTACATGTGCTTTGCAGACTTGGAGAAGGCATTCGACTGTGTGATTTTGAACCCCAGTGCAACAGGCAGCCAACAAAGAAATTACAAGACAGATTCATGGCAAAATCAGGTTAAAAGTAAAGGTCTTACTATCAAATACTGACTCGCCAAACATGTATGTACAAATTTGCACATATCTCCATCTTTACTGGAAAAAATATAAAGAAATGATGGGTGGCTTAAGCACAGCACTGTAACTCAGCAAGTATCATAAAAAGCATAGAAACCATCAAGCTTCTCTCACTAAAACTTGAGAACTCTGGCTGCATGACTCACTGCATTATCCTCCTCTAATGTCTTCCATTGAGCAGCGAATTAGCTGACTGTGATGCTGCTTGTTCTCTCTGACTGCAGCTTTCTAATAATCAACCTAATTCAGAGCATCAGCATATCTAAAAATCAAAAATGTGTGTCACGAGTAACTGTCACATCCACCTCAATAACAATATATAACCCAATCTTCTGATTACCTTTCTATGAACAATGAAGAGAAAGTCATGCGTTATGATTTAGAATATTAGTAAAAGCCCTCGTGAGCCTTTAAGGTTATGAAACATTCTGAGCATCAAATATGTAAGCTATGCATTTGTAATCTACAGACCACAAACTGATTTAAGCACCAGCATAGCAATTTCTCTTCATGTAAGTCCGGCACAAATTGAGCATAGCATTAGTTCAGGTAGGCCACAAAGTCATGCTCAGTTGCAATCCTGCACGATAGAGCTCAGACTGTCCACTGTTTAAGAATCCTTTTTGTAGTAAGCTACTTGGAACACCACCTCCACCCAATTTTGCATTTCGTTGCCTGTACTTGTGACATGTGCAATGACAATAAAGGTGAATCCTGTTCTATTCTATTTTCTTTTCATGTTGTCACTGACGGTTGCTCTGTGCTGCAACAGTGTAAACGAGAAATTGAGAAATCAACTCGATTATACTTCACAGCTACCTCGCAAACCTCTGGGTGAATCCAGAGCAACCTGCTGTCAGTCACTTTCTATAACTGTAAAGAAAAACCCACCTTGTTTCCTTTAAAAATATTACAATGTTTTCCCAGCAATGCCAGTTTTCTTTATCTTCTTCTGCAGATGTTTTACAACATGAAGGAACGACAGAATAAGTTTTTGACAGGATGCTCTTGAGACATGATAATAATCAGTCAGAGCATTAAAGGTGTGGTGTGGGTTGCAAAGCAGCTTGCACAGTGCAGAAGGGTAACAAAAGGAAATAGTGGACCCTTCCTTCCAAAAGAGTTTACAGATATAGCTCAATTTCTACCTTTTAGCTGTTTTTTTTTTTCATCTAAAGGTTTGTGGCTGTACTGGTCAGTCACTATTTTCATGTTTGGAAGTGTGAGAGAGAACAATAGAAATCAGAATGCATGTGCAGTTCACCCAGCATATACATCCAGCATATACATTACACAAAAATGGGGGATTTTATACATTCTCTGCGGGTACTTATTAGTGGCAGAGAGAGCAAACTACACACCGCTGTGTTTCATTGTCTCTTTCAGGGTCTCAAATCAATAAACCTGAAGGTCCAGCCGGAGTAAGATTGATTCCTCCAGAGTCTGATAGAGGTTCAGCTCAGGATGAAAAGTGAGGCACAGAAACCATCTTACTGGAGGACGGCTGCTGCTGCCGAAACACAATGACAGGAAAATACTGCAGCTCGACATCTGACATCAGTGTGTGTGTATGTGTGTGTGTGTGTGTGTGTGTGTGTGTGTGTGCTTGCGTGTGCGTGTGTGTGTGCGTGCGTGTGTATTTGTATGAGAAAGAGAGATGGTGATGAATGTGTGTGCTAGCCACCCTGCAGGGTAATTCATTTCTCAACCTGAACAACACTTAATGTCAGACTGAACAGGATTAATAGAGGACCACAGCCAACACACAAACACACACACACACACACACATTCCCGACAAGAGGCAACTTTGGCCACACTATTTCATCTGAAATGAAATTTTCCATGGTTTTGCAGGAAGTGATGTCATTGGGTGTTGAGCAGTAAGCCCTGATACCACAGTGACATCATCTTTGGAGGACCAATGAGATCACAAACTGACCTTCAGGCATTACTGACCTTTCAGTACTCAAAGGTTTTAATGTGATGACAAAATGCAGAAACACTAAAGGCAAACTGAAAAGGTCACTTCCCTCAAACAATTAAATAAAATAACTTTCAGTTTACTCAGCTGTTAGAGATCTCCATTAAAACCGTTTCCATTCCAGCTATGTAAAGATGGAAGGGTTTTACTTATTTACTTTTTGCACTACATGAGCTCTAAAATTATTTATTTATTTACTGTATTCCCCAATTTTCTCTCAGAGATCATTGTAGCTGTAAAAACTGAACTGAACTTTTTAACAAGTGCAGATTTGGTCTGTGTGTTTCTAAATGAAAAAAAAAACATAAATAATTAATGAAATAAAGAAAATACTTAACTTTTAGTGAAATTAAAAGAAAGATAAACAAGAAATAACGCTTATTGGTTTTTCCTTAAAAATTAGGTTTTTATTCCTATCATTCTCTTCAAAGCAAAAAACTCAGTCTACATAGACTCCCATGTAAAACTTTTCACCAGAAATTTACATGTTTACAGCCTGATACAAAATAAAATGGTTTTACAGCTATAGTCCCTTAACTGTATGGTATAAGATAAAAAAAAAAAAATCATATAATTGTTTTAGAGCTTAAAAATATCCATAATAGTCATCATTTTTTTATTGCCTGCTCTATTAAACACGACATTGATCAAGGTTTTCACTGCTCACATGCTAAAGGAGTTATTAAAAATGTCATCATACACTACTCTAATTTATCTGCATCACACATGCTGGCCAAGTTTGTCAGTAAGGGAAAACATATGTGTTACAATGCTATACCAGAACCCTTTTTGATTTGCTAATGCTAGATCTGCTGATTGTAACGGATAACAAAGCAGCCAAAGAAGAGCCAGTGGTAGATTAACTAGTACACTAGCCTACCCTCAGTTTCCCATCAAAGACCGGGAGTTTAACCAACAACCAAAAGAAGGCGTCGGGACACAGACAAACCCATGAAAACAACAAATGCTATCCGGTCAAGCCGTGTTTGGGCTCAAAGTTTGCTTCAGGTCCCAAAGTCAAACAATCCCTGCGGCTTCACTCAGAGTTTAAAAACTGTCTAAATGATTTCATCCGTAATAAAATGATCAGTGTGGCAGCTGTACCAGGTGTAAGAATTAAGTTTATAATTCAGGCATCCATGAAAACGGAATTTATTAAATTTTAATGAAGTTAGAAGTTAGCAGGAAGTTAGCTCACTAGTTTCCATTTAATCATAATATACCATGTTCTGACTGAGAGATTTATGAAACAAATTAAAAGGTGCAGCTCTGCTATCACTTCCAACATAAATGAAGACAGAAAACTAAACAGCAGTGAGGTTTGTAGGGTTACTGAAATTGGACTAGCTGATATATAATAATGTGGGGCTTTTGGAGATAAAAAGATAATAAGCATTAAAACATGTCAAAAACACAAAAACGTTATTAAAGGAATGGTAGTTTGGGCCAGGAAGCATGAATCATCACGTCATCACTTAAAGCTTTCAGTGAAATAAATAAATACCGTCTTTCCATATAGATAACAAGGTTCTGATCTATAGTCATGTTTATTTTTGTTTCTAGAACAAAATTGTGTTTCAGTGAGTAGTGCAGTGATCAATAAAATACTGCATACAATCATCAAGTAAAATGAATAAAAGGAGTTTTAATTAATGCTAATTAATGCTAAAATCAAACAGTCAAAAATATCATTATAAGTTAAAAATGCACAGTTTCTTATGAACAGTCCACACACTCAGGTTTAGCTGTTTGAATGCTGTATAATAAAAAGCTATTTAGCAATCGAGGGATTCTTTATCCGATACTTCAGTATCTCTTTCCAGACTGCATTACTATGAACAAGCCATGAAAGGGGTGAATGGAGGCCTTTATCATATTGACTGAGTCGCACCTACATTTCAAGAGGTCCTCAAGATGTGGCATTGACACAGCAATGATTTCCTCAGCAGTTCTACCTATTCCGCTCAATTTGCGTCCTTACTCTGCCACAATGCTTCAAAACCAGAAATAGATACAGTGAGTGAAAATCATGTCAGTGGTGCTTCTGTAAAATAGGGGTGGTCCACTTTCTTCAGCCTTCAGAGGGAGTGAAGGTGCTGTTGTGGTTTCACTCCATACGTGGGTAAGTCATGACTCAGAGTGAGGTGAGACAGGGTGGAATGGGACCAGATCAGTTGGGAGGTATGACTTGATCTGATTCATGACAAGCCTCTCAAAGTATTTCATGGCCCATGTGGTCCAGGCCAACAATTGTTCATAGAGACTTGATTTGAGGTCTTGAGATGTATTATGGTGGTGCTTTTAAAACAGAATGGCACTCTGGCTTAGGTGGAGGAGATACTGAGCATGTCCATGAAGACATCCTTCAGCTTTTCTACACAGCTCTTCAGCACACAACCTGGGATGGACCAGCAGCACCCTGGCTGCTAGGAGGCCGTGCGTATCTTTGTGCCGCTCTGTTGTCTTTAACCTCCTTCCTGGAGGAAACGTATTAATGTTGTCAGGTAGGGAGGGATCGTTGTCTAATGACTTCACAGTTGGCTTATAGTCTGCACCTGCCTGAAATCCCTGTCACAAGTGCCTGATGTCTTTGGTGTTGGTGATTGGAGAACTTTTTTCCCATGTGCCTTTTTAGCGTCTCTGATTTCACTTTTTAGGTTGTTTCTTGCTGTCTTATATCACCAGCTGTAAACGCAGCATCACAGAGCATCAACAAGGAGCACCTCTCCCCAGTTAGCCAAGGTGTATTGATGGAATGCAACTTGACAGGTTAACAGCCACATCATCAATGTATTTTTTAATAAATCCAATCACACACTCAATATAGTGCTTAAGATCTACACAGTCCACAGTTGTTACTGTCTTTTTAAAAAATGCACCACTGTGTGCACTCAAAGCAGTCCTGTAAAGGTAGAATAGCCTCCACACACAATGTCCTTCTCTACCGGGGGCTCTTCTCGCACTCTGGACCTGTACGCTGACAGGATAGTCAGGTAATCAGAGCTGTGAGGGAAAGTGGCTCCAGTCTATGCATTTTTTATGTTTGAATACATGTGAACATATATTTCCTCTTGTTGTGCATAAAACATGCTGGTAGAAATGGAGTAAAACTGACTTAATATTAGCGTTGTTGAAATCCTTGGCAACGAAATAAAATGCATCAGGACAGACTGTCTGTAGTTGAGTTTTGTAAAGTTCTTTTATCGCCTGCTGGAATAGACCAGGGATGAATTTCTGGAAAAAGGTGCTGTTTTTAATCCTCCTCATGTTAAACTTGCATTTCGTATTTTCCCTAAGACAAAGAAAATAGTCTCACAAAAAAATCCCCAAACAATTTTATTCTCATCTGAAGATAAAAACTTTGAATTTTTAAGCATTTTAACGTTTCCTCCAGAGAAACAACTCCTGGGCTGACTCATTGTGCTACATCACACTTCTTTCTTTCTCATGTTTCCATGTGCACGTATTTCTATTCTCAGTCTGTAATGAGTCACCAAAGAGAAAATAAATCAGGGTACAGCCACGTACGGGTGAGATGGGATGCTTTTATTTGTGCCCTTACAGTTTGATTGTATCTGTGAGATTCTTAAGAGAAGTGAAAACAGATGAAACCATCAGTGAGCTTTGGGATTCTTCCATCTCTGTCACGGCTCCTACTTATTTGAAATGATGAACGGCAATCACCTGACTATGTGTGATTCAGGAATAACAATGACCCAGGAGTAACTGCTATTTTTGGTATCGATTTGATTTATGAGATGAAACATCACCGATCTGAACACCTTTAATAATCACAAAATAACTGGGATTTTTACTTTCCACAAAAACAGTAACAACAATAACACAATTTAGGCATCTTTTATTTTGAAACTGTATTTTTATGGAGACGTGTAAATGTGCCTTTAAAGCCCTTTAAGTCAACTTCCATAGTTTAAATTTGCTATATAAATAAAACAGGTAGCAACACAAAAAGATTATTATATTCAGACATCTTTCACAATTAATGTAAAACCATTTAACACAGTTCAGTGGGCTGAATACATTATTTAAATGTCTGACGATAGTTTTTAGGTAATCAGTTTGCCAAAGTAACAACGATGAAGACCAGCGGCACTAAGATGAAGTAATGCTGAAGTACCGACATGAGTCATGACTGAAACATCAGTTTCACCACAGTCAGAGCCGCCTGGTTATTCTGTGGTGCTGTTAGAGGCCTGTGGCTCTGCCTCTGGGCCGGGTGTCTGGGTTTACGTCCTCCGCTCTTTATTTCTTTCTCTGCTCATCCGTGGACAACGCTTTCTTTTTTGTGGTCTTTCATGTCTGTACATTTCCTTCCAACATGTATCACAGTTCGTAGTGTTTTCATTTACAGCTATAAAGTGCTTCTGCATGTTACCTCTAAGACAACAAGCTTTTCAAGTTCCCCGTCTCTTGCTTTGGAGACGGCGTGAAGTCTGTGACCACTCGCTCACAGGTTACATTTTCAAAGTGACTTTGGTCCATCAAGTCAGGTCTGCTATCAACTTGTTAATGAATGAGCTAAAAAATGTATAGTAAGCGCTTGCATATGTGTTTTGTATTAGTTTGTACATATGTTGTGTTTTTTCTTTCTATTCTTTTCTTTTTCTGCTTCTTTCTTCCTTTTTAAATGTTTTTTTTATTGCCTTTTTACATCAAGGCCAGGGGACTACAGATGAAAACTAGCCTTCTGGCTAATTCTGGCTTTTTTAACCATGTGTAATCGTGTGTTTTATTAAATTGCACCGTCCCTTTTCAAATAAACGATTGAAAAAATAAATGTTGGCAGTTAAGTACAATTATATAGCGCCAAATCACAACAACAGTGGCCTCAAGGCGCTTTATATTGTACAGTAGATCCTACAATAATACATACAGAGAAAAACCCAACAATCAAATAAACAAAGAGCACTGTGACCGAGCAGATGATTCTGATCACATGATGGTTTGCTTTATGGACACGTTAAAGCTAAAAGCAAGAAATCCATGAACTAATAAAATGGGAGGATGAAACATACTTCCTGCTGCGGTCTGGCTCGAGCAGATACTCTACCTTTCTTTCGTACAACGAAGAAGAAACTGAGAGACGTCGTTAAAACAAGCTGGGTGGAGACGCTTTCAGTATGTTTTCTGCTCTATGCAAATGTTCACGTCACACCTGCATCTTCATCCCTGAAGTCTCTGAAAAGTAAAACATGTATTGGTAATTTTTATGTAAGGAAAGTAAAAGGAGGCCGTTGCTGAGAAAGCCTTGTTAATGCGATGTCTCTCCGGCAGCACACTGAGTCCTAACTGATGCGCGCCGTTTTATTTGGCTGTAATTTGTGATTTAATTACAGTAAACGTGGCCAATGGTTGTATGAAGTGTTGCTGTGATTCAATGCTGGGGCTTCGTGAAATGCCAAAAAGCTTTTAGCATAAAGCAGCTGTGGACGTCAGCCTTTCACAGCTCTGTGTGACACCGAGCTTTGCTTTTGACAAAGTTGAAAATGTGTCGAGTCAATTTAGGCAGACAGGAGAGCTGCACCCCACAGGCTCACCCATGTGCTTGCATATAGGTATTTGCCAAGTGTCATATTTTTATCATGTAATCTTATTTATTTTTTTAATTGGAGCCAGTAAAATCAATCCAATCAGCTAACAGCAGCTCCTGTTTGTAGTATACCTGTGGATGCACAGACAACCTTCAGTGAAGGAGTTCTTGTTTTATACCCTCTGTCATGAACAGTGAGTTAAATTCCCCATCACCCAAATAGGGATTAAAGCACCTTTTCTATTAAAAACCAACCACGCTCTAATGACTGAACGTCCCAGATGTTCCACAAAAACAGAGCCAAACAAACAAAACAACTCCACTGAACAGAGCACACAGTGATGGTCTGTTTTGACCACTTGAGCCTCCTGTTGAACTACCTGCATAACCAGGAAGTGAACTTTATTCAGCCAGACCAAAGCACCTGTTATGGGAATCAAAACACTTAAAATTTAACCAATAAAGGTTCAAGGTCCCTTCAGCCTGTTGTGAATTCAACCTCTAAGGTCACCCAGCATCTCTTAAACTTGAGCACCAGTTTTCAACGAAGTACCCCCCCCCCCCCCCCCCCCCGTATGT
>VUQR01015692.1:38815-53514 GCA_015108515.1 Hemichromis elongatus | reverse complement strand
CCCCCCCCGTATGTATAATCCAACCCTGTGTCTTTAACGCAGTATTCTGACATTATTTTCAGCCCCAGTGTAAAATGATACCGTTTTTCCGGTTTTGCTTTTGTGCACATGGTCTTGTTTCATGTCGGTGTCTCGATGAACCACCTTTGGAGACCTATAAAGTGGGGTACAGGTGGTCCAATCGAGCATTTTCACACTGTGTGTGATAACAAAGTCGACAGTTTCCTGGTGAATTCAAGTTCAAAGGGTAGGTTTTAAGTTTTAGTCTTTCAGACACGGGTTATGTGTGGATGTCTGACTGTGTGTCATGTGTTTGTATTTTAGTGCATTCCAGTCGAAGTTGGAGGTTGGAATTTCCAAGCTCCTAGTTGGAGCAGCCCCACCACCCCGACTTAATAAGCCAGGATGGCGACAGTGAACGTAAACAAAAGTCAAACTAAAACTTTTCATCTGGATTACCACCGTTGTGTATTTGTGACTCACTAAATAAACCGTATGCAGAGCACTGACCATGAATGCGGTGCAGCGGGTTTGTTAATCACAGAGAAACAAGCGCGGAGCCGCAGACAGCAGGTCCGTCACCATCAGTGCATTTTAGTATCAGAGCTGGAGAAGCAAGGATGAACAGGATTTCTGTTCCTCCTTGGCAAGGCAAGGCCCTTCATGCACCAGCAGTAATGCAGCCTCAGACAGCACAGCGATGCATTGCTGTTGTAGCCTGTATGCGCTGTGTGGTTGGCTTTAGTAACTTTGAAGCAGACACGCATGTTTACTTTTAGGAAGAGTCCGTTTCTTTGCTTAGCGCTGTTTGCCTTTGTTCTACCTCTCGCTGAGGGAATCCACTTAGAGAGGGATTTGATAATGCTGATGCAGGGCCGGTGTTGCGTCCACAGCGTTGGCTAGCTTGGAGATCATTTGGGGCATGGGAGTAGTTTAGCTAAATTGTGTATTAGCGACACTACCGTCTTTGGGACAATAGATCTGGGTTTAAATCCCTCGTTTGAAGTGATAAACATTTATATTGTGTTAGCGGTTAGCTATGTTGATGCTACACATATACACCAGGATGCTGGTTTATTCAGTGCGTGAGCAGGAGACCCCACGTGACTCAGCTAGAACGCAGCGGCGTGGGTTCGAGTCCGACCCGTGCCAGCATGTCCTTCCCTCTCGTTCTCCCTGAGTGCCTGTCCATCTCCACTTACTATCAAATAAAAAATGCAAAACCAAAAAAAACCCCAATTTGTTCCTAATTAGCAAGCACACGTCTACGATACGTAATTCCTACCGCTGCCCATTCAGTGCATATAGGTCAGCAATACATCGCTGTGCTGAGGCTGTACTGCCAGAGATGCAGGGATGCCTCTGGTTTATCACAGAGGAACAAGAAATTCAGTTTTTCTTTGCTTTTTCAACTTTAAGACCAGAACATGTTTAACTTTCACTCTCAGTCCCGACATCCAACTTCCAAGGCAAATAAAACACAGCATTACTTGAACTGCATGAAAATATGAAATAATGACCTTTGTAGAACTAGAATAAATCTGGAGTGGGTGGATGTCATGTGTGTTGTCTCCTGCGGCTCTCCTGGCTAAAGCAAACTGAGAACTCTACTGAAGTGTTTTCTCCTGTTTGAGGCATGTGAGGAAGGACAAGTCTACAAGCAGCTGATGCTCCTGGCCCTGTTGGGATACTGAACTATTTGTGGCATCTTAATGTAGGCAAAATGCTGATAAATGGACTGCATCTCTATGGATCTCCATCAGAGTAAAATAGCTGTAAAGTAGCTGGCGAGCTGCTGTCAGATATAAACTGTTCCTGCTGCTTTCTTCTAACACGCACCAGCACACAGACGACCCCTCAACCCATCCATCAGAGGAAGCTTGTTCCTATTCAATGAGCTGCAAATTAGACTGACCCTTTCCTAGAACCCCCCCACAACCCATGCTGACACACACACCAACACACACAATCCGAGCATGCTCTCTGCCCTCTCGCTCTATTCGTCTTGGCTGGCTGGCTCTCTTCTTTGTTTTCACTTTGCCTCCCATCTTTAGAGGCCCTGTCATGGCCTGACACACAGACCGGCCATCGGTCAGACCACACAGACACACACACACACACATACGCACACGCATTCACAGCAGACAGACATGGGAAACGAGGGGGAGAGGGTCATTAGCTCTACAATAGAGGCAGAAAAGGCAGCAGAACAGTTAAAGCAGACGCTGATGGATGGAGGGATGGACAGATGGGTGAAGATGGTGGGTGCACAGGGATGGAGGCACGCACAGAGATAGGCTGGCTGGATCGATGAATGAGCAGACAGATGGGAGTTTAGGTGGAGGAGAGGATGAATGCATGTGTCTGGATGCAAACATGTAAACATGCACAGAGAAATTTAAAAAATGATTATCAGTCTCTTAAAAGTGATATGTGCATCATGCTTCAGTCACACTGTGGGGGAAAATGTTCACGTATCGTTTAAACGCTGTGGAGGTTGTTGCACCTGTTGCATCGTGCTGCCAAGACTCGTGGCATTTTGTCAAACAGTGCAAACCGCTGCTGTTATGACTGATTTATGAAACAGGGTTACACTGAATTTCAAAATAAGCACAGTTCCTTTGAGCTCGCACAGTATTTAATCGGCTTATTGGCCATTTCCAGGTCCAGATACCTGAAAGCATTCAAAAATGAACCCATGGGCTTTTTACAAACCTTCAGGTGTGCAGCACGTGAGTAATGCTAATAAAAACCCAGAGAGGCTGAAAACAACAGCTAAAGTGTTTTTGGAGGTTGATGTCGGCTCACAAACAACAACAACTAAGTGCCTCAACCAACGCAGGCGATGCTTGGACGTGGAAACGGGGGCGAGTCACTACAGCAAGTGAGCCGTTTAAAATATTAGTGCTCAAGTTTTCAACTATAACAAATATTTGTATATGGATGGAAACACAGTCATACCTAACTCGTTTTTAAAATCAGGCATATAGGTTGTTGCATCTCATACTGAAAAATAAAGAAAATGTTTGCAATCAGTGAAATCAGATTCCCCGTACAACACGGAGCAGGAGACTTACAGCACAAAGAGAACTGTACTAATTAACAAGCTGATGCTCAAATCGCCTGCTTTGATAAAGAGAGAGCTGAACGCGATCGATCTACACTCCTGCTCACACAAGCGCTGAGTAGCGACTTGACGAATCGAGATTCCTCTAAAACAACCTTCCTCTCCAGGCAATACTCCCATCAGGAACGGGAGCTACCTGTCGCCTAAAAATGCTGACTGATGAGTGGATATCATTAAAATACCAAGTTGCCCAACCCACCTCCCCAAAGAGCCAATCATCTGCTTTATAATAGCCACACGAGGAAACAAGCTAACCAATCATTTTGTTGCATCAACACAAGAGCACACCTAAGATTCCCAACAGTTTCACCCATGTGGTGGGAGGCATATCTGCTCCTCATAGCAAAGATGAGTGATAGCCTCGTGAGGTCTCGACCCTAAATACTCCAGCACTTAAAATAACAAGGGGGCAACTTAACCACGTTAAACTGAACTGAAACGCCACTTAGGTGAGAAGTGAAATGTCTCCAAAAAACTCCAAAAAGTCCAGTTGCCTATTTAAGACCAACTATCCATGACCTGGATGACTGAGAACCTGCAATACCATACTCTATACAATCACTGAATCTGTGAGGGACTGTGCTGTAGCCTACACAAGAGCCCAATACTTGTGTGGTGTGTGCCTGCGTTGTTCTGAAATTTCAAAACACCCGTTCTCTTCCAGAAAAGGAAGGAAGTAGTGACAGCAGCCGACAGGCCGAGTCCTGGGACGGAGCGCATCAGTTTACGGCACACGTGATGGTGTAGTCTGTCAGAAGCGTTTGCAGTGACGTACAGCCTGGATAAAGGAACTTTAGTTTGGTGGTCGAATGACCGTGAAACTGTGCGTGCGTAATGTAAGGGTGTCGTTTTATTTTTAACGATTTATACGGTTTTTAATGTTCTGTTTACCATTGAAACTAGAGTTGCGGTTCTCTGCCGGTTCAGCGATTAGCCTGATCTCATTACCCTGGAATAACTCCCTCATGATGTTATCAAGATGGCTGCCAAGCGGTGCGGCTTGCCAAGACAGATTTGGTCACTTTGGCTTCAAAAAGATGTAAGTTCAGGACTTACTGCAGTGCATGCGTGGAAAGAGGTTTCCCTCTGCAGCAAACAACACGAGCGATGAACTGTTTAAGTTGCATTACTTTCACTCTGTCGCGGTCACACTTCTTATGCACAGCCCGAGTGCATAATGCTCTGCACTAAACCTTTGTGTGGGTATATAGTGGAAAAGAATTAATAGTTGAAAATTTGAAGCAGTACAAAACGGCTGATTCACTTTATAGCGACGGAGTCGAGAACTCGAACACACCCCGGGGGCATTCAAGTTCCTCATCTGTCTCCGTGAGCTGCGAGTCAGTGCTGACGCTGAAGCTCCATCGTTTCCGTGTGCACAGATATTACCGTCAGAGTTTTCATCAGTTTTCAGCCTCAGAACCGCCAGCCTTTACAGCAACAGTGACACTGTGGAATTAAAAAGTGTTGTGGGTATGCCGCATGTGTACTTTCAAACTTTGCTCTCCAAATTTGCCTCCAGCAGCTTTAACTTGAAAAACAAAACGGAGAAATGCTGCTGACGTCCGCTGGCTCCAAATCAGCCGTTACTTAGCAACAGCCAACAGGCTGAGGACTGTACAGCTACAGTAGCTATAACCGGAAACTGTGTGTGTGTGTGTTTGTGTGTGTGGTCAGAGACGTCCGTTGTCTTGGAGGCCGTCAGCAGTGGATCGAAAAAGAGACGAGCAGGGATGTATGTTGGTAACCATAGCAACAGTGAAGTCCAATTTGTGTTTAAATAAATTCATAGCGAGTGCAGTTAATTAGCCCACAGGCAGGCTCTTCACACCAGCAGTGTCTGCTCTCACACTGTTAAACACCAACACACACACTCACACACACACAGTAGTGAGAGCAGGTGAGCAAAGTTAAGTGCACAGTGTTCAACGTCCTGGGGCTTATTGGTAACTCCGCTCCCCTCCTGTCTCTTCATCTTCTCTTCTTTAGCTTTCTGTCTCTTTCTCTCTCTTGGCGCTTCTCAATTCCCAGGCTCAGTTCTTCAAAGCTGTCGCCACAACATAAGCCACCGGGAGAGCGCACATTCAGTGAAGGCTTAGGGACTTTCCCCAACTTTCCTCTAAAAATGTTCTGAGATAAACTCCTGAATTCTGGAGATGTGCACCAACCCTTCAGACACCTCAGTGAGGAGGTGCAACAGTATGGATGGAACAACTCTGAGCAGTGCACCCATGCCAATTATTCACCCCCCGTCTGTCCATCCAACAGGCTTCAAACTTTTCTTTTTGATAAAGTTTAGATTTAGCGATGTGGTGACCCTGAACCATCCTTTAGTTATACTGTTATCCAGTTGTTAAGTGACGATGTATGAGCCCTGCTTCTGAGGCCAAACTACTGTGTTTATACTCAGGCTGTTATAGTTTTAACATGTTTTAATGATTTGTATCTTCTTCTATTTAATGTGAACTATTTATCAGCAGCACTGGTAAAGCAGCAACGCTGATCATTTTATTAAAGATGAAAGAATTTAGACAGTTTTTAACTCTCAGTGATGCCGCAGTGTTCGCTTGACTTTGGGACCTGAAGCAGAGTTTGGACTAATGACGTCAGACTTAAAGACCCGATAGGATCCGGCTGGTTGCTTTCAATGATGCACTGAATGTTTCTTCTCCACTTCCCAGCTGTCACTCCTTTATGTGCTTCTATTATTACCTTTTCTTTCTCTCTTCCATAGTTTGTGCTTTATCTTCATCTCTCTTTGCTCCTCTGTTCTGGTGTCTTGTTCCATAACCCATCAGCTGGTCATGGTGGCGTTTGGTTCTTCCAGTGGGCTCATCCTGTAAAAAGGGAGTTCTGTCTCCTCACTGTCACCAGATACTTGCTCCGAGTGATCATTGTGGATCTCGCTTTAATATTGTCAGGTCTGCATCTTAAAATAAATCGGAGAATGTTGTTGTGTACCTAAACACCTTGTCTAACATTCACACACACGGGTCAACTCTGGGTCACCTCAGGACACTTTGACATGCAAACTGGAGTAGCTGGGGACCAAACCACAGATGGCAGACGCCTTCTATGGGGCGATCGTTGGTAGTTGGCAGTTCATCTTGTAATCGGAAGGTTGCCGGTTCGAGCCCCTGCTCTGATAGTCTCGGTTGTTGTGTCCTTGGGCAAGACACATCACCCGTTGGCTACTGGTTGTGGTCAGAGGGCCCGGTGGCGCCCCCCAGTGTCCGTCAGCCTGGCCTCTGTCAGTGCGCCCCAGGGCAGCTGTGGCTACAATGTAGCTCGCCATCACCAGTGTGTGAATGTGTGACTGAATGTAGTGTAAAGCACTTTGGGGTCCATAGGGACTAAGTAAAGCGCTATACAAATACAGGCCATTTACATTTTTTCAATCTGCTGAGCCACAGCCCCCCCTATCTAAGGATGATTGGAAAACTTCCTGAGGAAACTTGGTCTTATTAGGCGAGACAGCCTCCTTCCCCCTTTGGACGGTGGAGCTCTGGCTGAACACCAGGAAACAGAGTCACAGTCGTTTTAATCAGTGATTTCAAAAAATGTAAATCACATTCAAAACACAAAGGTACACAGGAATGTGATGAACCCCTTCCCTTCCTCTCTCTGAGGCTCATTTCTTTCACCACCATTTTTCTTGTCAACCCCCCATTCCCCTTCCCCACCCCTCTCTTCTACATGATCATCTCTCTCCTGGTCTTATCTGTTACGATACTGCCTTTCTTCTCCTCCTCTTCCCCTTTGCCTCGCTCTCATCTAATCATCAGTTTTCCTCCTCTTGGCCACATTTCTCTACAAATTAAAGACAAACCTCTACGCCTCATCCGAAGGTCAGAATGTCAACAGGAAGCATCCATCACTCTTTGCCCATATTCGGATGCGTATTCTCTTCATCACCTCCAGCGACGAGGCGTTCAGCAACATTGTTGAGTGTCAGATTGTATCTGTAGCTGATGGACACACTGACAGCTAGCGCCACTCAGAGCACACACTCACACATCCCTCCTTGGTGTGTCCTTGTCTTATCGTAACTGCGTTATCCCCTAAAAAACGAACAGATGGGATCATCCGTTAAAAGCAAGGATGCACAAAAACTCTTAACACAGTCATGTTCTCGAGTCACACGTATGCATGTCTACGAGAGAGGGGAGATAGGAGATAGGCGCAGCTCCTCCTGCGTCAGCACTGCAGACAGCTCAGAGACTTCGACTCTGCGGGATTTACATGACATCACTCAGCAAAAATCCAAAATGAACAAAATGTAGACTTCAGAGGTGAAAGCAGTAGTACAATAAAACAAATCATCAGACCTCCTGCTTCATCTCGAATATTTTTCTACCGTAAGTAGAATTTGCCTTCGATCACTTCTGCCTGCAGGACAGCTGGTTACAGGAAAACGAATCCTTATTACAGAAATCATCCTCATTCAATCAGTTTAACTCGGTAGTTCGAAGAATGTTGGCCACAATTTTTTGGGAAAATTGCATCTACGTGCAGCAGGAGCACTGGTCCAGCATGTACTGGGAGACAGCTCCAGCGAGGATTCTGTAGCTTTAATGATAAACTGGAAATGTCTGCCTCAATTCGTCCAGCGTCACAGACATCAACACATATTTCTGTTTCCTAGTACAGCACACTGTTGGTCGTTCCGGGTGAAGTTAGCATGCTAACCAAGTCGCCCGTACCCAGAGATGAAGATAAAACACGTAAGAGGTCAAAGCAGTAGTGCAGTAAAACACAAACAGATCATTAGTCCTAAATATAAAGAGATCCCGCTTCATCTAAAACACATTTCTGCTGTCAGGAGAATCTGTCTTCAATCACCCGTGCCTGCAGCACGGCTGATTACTGGCAAACTAAACTGATTCAGCCTGCATGATTTCAGTAATAAGGATTAATTTGTACTTTTTTGAGAACGCTGGTCACAAAGTTTTGGAAAATTGCACCCACCTGCAGCGGAAACGATTGTATACAGCTCCAGCAAATATGTGTGTGAATAATTACATTGAAAATAATTAAAATAAATAAAAAGTAATCGAATTACCTGAAATATTGGTTTAAAACGCATATTTGTGTTTACTCAAGCTGTTATGTTAGCAGACTGTTATTGCTTCATACTGACGTCCCCGGCTGTCACATTTAGAAAATGAAAATCATTTGTTTTGGAACACAAACCGGTCTACGGTGATGAACGGATGACGCAAAGAGCTGCGGTCTGACCGCTGTCTGTGGTCGGGGTCAGACCGCAGTTGAGCCGCACTCGTCGGGCATGAAAACACTGAAAATGGGACAAAAACAGTGTGAAAGTAAAGTGAAGGAATATGACACATTTTATCAGGCTGATGTTTCCCTCACTAAAAATGAACCTTTAAGTGTCTGATTAGTCTCTTAGAACCACTAAGTCAAAGTCAAAATTTAAGAAGAAAGTTTTACATTTGATAAAAGTCTTCAGTGGAGGATGTGTCTGGGTCTAATCTATCGACCAATCAGGCATAAAATTATGTCTAATATTGTGTTTGTCCATCTTTTTCTGCTGAACCCATCGAGGCATGGACTCCACTCGATCTCTGAAGCTGTGCTGTGGTATCAGGCAAGCTTTCCCAGCAGCACGCTGTCCCTCCGGCCTGCCTTCTTTCCGTAGTGCATCCACTGTTGGCTCTTTTGACAGTGGACAGGGGTCCGCATAGGAACGCTGACTGGTGTGTAGCTATACAGCTTCATAGACAGCAGACTGCGCTGCTTTTCTATCAGAAACAGCTTTAACTTCTTCAGCAGTTTGAGCTGCAGCTGTTCATCTCTCGGATGGGACCACGCGGAGCAGCCTTCCCTCCTCGGTGAGCCCTGGCTGCCCACTGCAGACCGGGAACACCCACAAAAAGAAGAAGATGTCATTGTAAGGTCTCTGCCTTGTAATACAAAGTGCCTTTAGGTGTCTGCTGTTGTGATTTGGCTGTATTAATAAAAAAATACCTGAACTCCACCTGTCAGTGGTCACTTTGTTATGTGTGATTGGTGCATGACACCACTTTGTGTCTCCAGAGAGGATGATGAGTCACTTTAGCATCCAGTCTGCCTTCAGTCCAAAGACAGGAGAAAAGGCAGGCATAGGGTTAAGTTAAGGGGAAGGTCATCGCTAATGAAGTGAAATGAGTCACGAAAACCAAAAATATAGCTCATAAATAACAAGTCAAATGCCTTTTCTTGTTATTTGCAAGCTATTTTATGATGGCGTGCTGGCTGTAGAAGCTTCCTGATGTCAGCTTGTTGCGTGCACCATGCCTCCAATCATCTCTGTGGCTTCGTGCATGTGGCCAAGGTTGCTAGGCTAAAAGGTGCACTGCCAAAAAAACACACGCTAGGTTGCGAGCTTTCTCATTCATCTTCTTCTCCAATGTCTGCTCAGTGGACAATTAATAGCGCTACACGTGACCGTAGCAGTCTATGCAGCTGGAGCTCAGAGAAGCGCCTTTGTCTCTGTTTAAACAGCGATGCTCCGACTGAATGTCAAACAGCTCGTGAAACAACAGCAGCACCTTCTAAGTAAAAGCTGCTGCAAATGTATTGCCAGCATTTCTACATATTGCAGCTCTAAACGAGCTCACCGTGTTCCCCCCCGCCTTTGTAAAGTGGAACATTTACCTGTTGGGCATGAGACCCGATGATTGAACTACCGAAGGAGAATAACCGACTCAAAGTTTAGCAGGAAATGAAAAGGAAGCTGCTGAACGCACGCAGGACTTCAACTGTCTCTGACTGTATAAACATGTGACGCAGCCAAACCACAAACCTGGCTAACGGCCTTCAGTGGTGTGTGTGCAGCTTTACACACACACACACACACAGATCCATTCTTTATCAGAATTAGTGTTATTTCATTTTATTTTGCCCCTGTTCATTTTTCACACAGGCTTCATGCTTCTGTCTCTGTGAGGACACACACCGACACAATCAGCCTGTGAAGCGAGTCTGAACTATTTACTATATACTCGCTCCCAAGCTTGAAAAGCGAGACCAAACCGCAAATCTGCTGCCATCCAACAGTGTTTTTTTTCCTCAGAATAGATGTGCAAATGAGCGCGTGTGTGACAGAAAGTAATTAGCAGCTGTGTGGTTGGAAGCCAATAGGTCTCATTGTCAGAAACAACTTCTGGGAAACATCATCAGTGTTAATAGAGAGAGAGAGGAAGCATGTGCGTGGGAGTGTATGATCATTTCTTCCAACACGCACTCTTCATGTCTCCAGCGGTGCTTCGCAGCACACGTCATGAGCAGCAGCTGTTCTTCCTTCTGTGATCATTTCAGATCAGCAGGAAGCGGTTCTACCTGACGGGCCCAAAGCTCAGCAGCTTTGGAAAGCTGTACTCAAACTTCTGCACCAGAACTTGTCAAATGCATAACGAGTTAATGGAGCCCGAACTAGAGAACATTCAGGGATACGGTCGCCGTAAAAGCTTTAGTGTCAGGATGAATTATGCCCCAGGGAATTCCTGATAAAGGTTTGCTTTTGTCAACATATGCATTCAGACCTTTAACGATATACCGCGTACTTCACACGCGTCTGGATCCGCTCTGATACTTTCATTCTGTACAAAGATGCCCTGTGATGCGATCATTTACTGAATACAGAATCTAAATCTTGTAGCCATGAAACACTGAACAACAAAACTGAGGTGGAGTCCTCGATTACTGCTGAAAGGTCACGACATGTGAAGGTATGATGAAGCTATCGTAACATCTAAGAAGGGTCACAGTCGATAAACGCCAGGCGTCACCTTTTAAAGTCATCAGTTTCCAAAAGGAAGGAGATACAGCCTGGAAGCTGACCTCCATTTTAGCATCTTTGCTTCAGGTAGCAATCACAAAGCTAAAAAGAAAGCTAAACACCTGAATAGGACTCAAATGTGTTAGGCTGAATTTCGCTGCTGTGGAACCCAAACTGCTGAAGAAGAGTACAGGGAACAAAGTCAAAGCAAATGAGATCAGATTAGGACTGCAGATGGAAGCTAACCTAATCTTTGCTTTCCACTCAGGTGAGGTGTAGAGGCTAAGAGGTGAAATGATGATGATGGAAAGTGTCTCCTGTTATGCAAGTGCTGGTTTGATCAGGAGACCTTGCACACCTTAGTGCTGGGCCTAACCTGTTACCTACCATGTTGCTTATGCAACAAGTTCATGAAAGAATCCAAACTTGGGCGTGCAGTTTACTTTAGTAAGGGTGCAGATGGCAGAGTTGATGCAGGGAGTCTGAAATGGTTTTAGGGTAAGAGCCCAGGGAAGCATATACATCCTGCAATAATATAAATACATTCATTCCTTATTTAAATCTCCTGACAAGACACAGAGATTCACTGTAATTCAGCCACATCATGGCTGGATGCTGTGAAACAGCAGTAGAAGGCTCATGCAAATAGACGATTGATAAGGTTGAAGCCAATAAACATCATCAGAGTCATCAGTTTACAAAGAGAAGGAGATGAGGCTGGTAGGCCAAGATGATCTACAGGGAAACTATGTTTAGCAGCAACCCTCTGACTGGGACATGGATCTGAAGAGGAGACTTCTTACTGGCTGTACAGACAGCATCTTTGGGATGGCAGGTTATGCATCACACAATAACTAATGAAATTATAATCTAGACTTGTTTAGTCAGACTGTTGTCAAAAGACAGCAAGCAACCATATTTCACTTGAATGTGCGGTGCTGTGAAAGTCAACAAACTGAAGATACCAGAAACTGAGGACAGACAGCCAGGGCAGCTAAATACAGCTTAAGATAGCAATGGGTGAGTAGCCACCAGTTGGCACTGCGCTGTAGGCTAGTTTAGCCTTCACTGCCCCACTCGTGCAAGACACCAGGCTAATCGCTAAAAATGCTTTTGACCCTAAAGGAATCAGAGGCTCTCTATCCACTATCTAATCTCCCCAGCCTGTCTCGGATCTGCTCCAGGCTCCTCCGGTGTACATACCCAAAACACCTCAGGCAGGAGGCTTACTAGTCATACACTCAAACTACCTCAACTTGTCCCTCCTAATGTGGGGGAATCGTCCAGCCTCTCTAACGGTGACTCCACGTAACCTACAGGAGAAGCACATTTCTGCTGCTTTAAAAAAAATCTTACTCTGTTTTCAGTAGCAACAGCTTGTGGTCAAAGGTGAGGGTGGAAATGTGCAACGACCCATAAATCAACTGCTCCACCTTCATACTAAGCTCCCTTTTTTTTAAGGGCTGCCAACGATACCAATGCTCACTTCCCTTTGCCAAGAAACACCGTCAGGAGGAGAAACACTCGACACGATTAGTGAGCGAGCAGCAAACCATCTCAGATGTTCTTCTCATCCACACGCAGATATCTGGACTTGCTCATGAGTTTCACGTCACCCGTCATCAAGCTTCTCAAACATTTAACATGACTTACTGCTGCTACCACCAGCGTGTCATCATTTTACATTCAGTTCCAGCTCAAACCGAGAAGTTAAACTGAGAAAAGTTTTTTAAGAGTGAGAACAGACCTGTGTGTTCTGGGTTTCACTGGCAGACAGGCTTGATATGGACAGTTAGGCTCAGCTCAGAACATATCTCATATTATATAGTGTGCTGTGCACGCGTACAGTGTAGGCCCTGTCTATTGCCTGCCTGCCTGAGGCTATTGCGAGAAAGTGCTGAGAACATCATTCATGCGGTTTGTTTTGACAGAAACTCAGCCATCTGAACAATAAGGATGTTTACTCATTATCGGTTCCCGATGCATCGGCCTCCGACGCGCTGCACCTCCTCGTTTTAGATCAGAGATCTTTTCCTGCTGTGCGACGCCGACAACACTAACGGAAATACGCGAACAAGCCGTG
Source organism: Hemichromis elongatus (assembly GCA_015108515.1). Taxonomy (NCBI): domain Eukaryota; kingdom Metazoa; phylum Chordata; class Actinopteri; order Cichliformes; family Cichlidae; genus Hemichromis; species Hemichromis elongatus. Next base: position 40,524 of record VUQR01015692.1, on the reverse strand, counting down.
ACTTCATCTCAGTTTGAACACTCAGGAAGAAGCAGCACAGCCGAGGCCTGGATGAAGACTAAGTGTCCTGTTTTATCAGATGGAAGCAGACACAAAGCAGCATCCACCGTTTCCCAGCTGCCCTGAGAGTGCCTGTGCATGCAGACAGCCTCCTATCAGATCTCTATCAGTTTATTGATGACCGGGAGACTCTGATCAATATTCAGAGAGGTCACCTCTATCCATCACCCCTAGCTCTCTTTTTTTCTCACTCTTTCCACTTGATATCATCTCTTCGTCTAAATTAACTGTCTTATTTTTCACATTTATCCGTTTTCTCTTTTTTCAGTCTCTTTCTACCTGATCTTATTTTTGCTGCCCAGTGTGAGTTTTTATCATTTTATTCCCGGCATGTGCCTTCTATTAGCCTTAATGTCTATTAGTTGACACACATGTGAGAGCACACACACACACACACACACTATGTCAGTACAGACAGTACTTCAGTGTTTGCCTCCCATTAAGCAGATTCCAGTCTGATTACATCCTGGAAGACAGACAATAAAACTCCTCACTGCATCAGCTCTTTTTCTTCTGTCCTGTTTTTCATCACAGCAGCAGGACGTCAGTCGGTCGCTCCGTTTAACACACTGGACCAAACACTTGTTGGGGAGCAGTGAACTTCACAAAACTGCGCATGTATTTTCACAGTGACTTACATAGTATTATACGGTAAACTACTGAAGCTATAAAAGCTTTTAGGGTACAAGATGAGGAAAAAAAGCAAAACCATACATATTTGCACAGTTACAGTAACAGTATTTCAGCATTTTTATATGGTTATTATTTTATATTTAGAAACCTGAATAAGCGTATTAAAGTTTGATGCTAAATCAAAGCTACTGCCTGGGGCAACACCTCCTACCTCTGAAGTTTAATTGCCCCTTTATTTGTGCCACTCAACGGAATACATGTTTTCGACATGTTTACGACATGTTTACATTTGACACATTTTATTTGCTTCGTGTTCATTCTTTTGCTTTATTGCTGCTCACGACTGTGCAGCAATGGACAGTTCGAACCACATCATCAAGTTTGCCGATGACACGACTGTGGTGGGTCTCATCAGCAAGAACGACGAGTCAGCACACAGAGAGGAGGTGCAGCAGCTGACGGAGTGGTGTAGAGTCAACAACCTGTCTCTGAATGTGGACAAAACAAAAGAGATGATTGTTGACTTCAGGAGAGCACAGAGACATCACTGTTCACTTAACATCGATGGATCCTCTGTGGAGGTCGTCAAGAGCACCAAATTCCTTGCTGTGCGCTTGGTGGAGAACCTCTCCTGGTCCCTCAACAACAAATCCATAACCAAGAAGGCCCAACAGCATCTCTACTTCCTGCAGAAGCTGAGAAAAGCCCATCTCCCTCCATCCGTCCTCACCAAGTTCTACAGAGGGACTATCGAGAGCATCCTGAGCAGCTGCATCACTGTCTGGTGTAGTAACTGCACCGTATCAGATCACAGTACCCTACAACGGATAGTGAGAGCAGCTGAGAAGCTCATTGGAGCCTCTCTCCCATCATCGTGGACACTTATAGCACCTGGTCTATCTGCAGAGCCACCAGCGTTGTGAAGGACTCCACACACCCCTCACACACTCTCTTCACCCTGCTGCCTTCTGGACAAAGGTACCCTCACTGCCAGACTACGGAACAGTTTCTTCCCC